>CAUYLG010058995.1:0-108412 GCA_963573385.1 Cacajao melanocephalus
GCCCTGGGGAGTCTTTTTACCCTGCTTCCTGGGACTGGGGAATGCCGCAGAGGCCTGCTAGAGCCATGCGCCAGGCTGCCGCGCTCCCTGGTCCCTCGCAGGCTCCGGTTGTACCTCGCCCCTCCCCGCTGTTTCCTCCAGCCCACAGCTGCGCACTGGATTCCACCCCTGAGGCTGAGCTGTTCCGACACAGAGCAAAAGGCCCTGGGGCCGTGCTCCCGGCTCTGCCCCACAGGCTCCCTCAGGTTTTGGTCCCAGAGATAATATCCAAAGGATAGAGAAGGAGACCGAAAGCAGAGAGAGAGCTTGAAGGTAAAAAAACTGTGCTTTTAATTCTGGCTGGGCTGCGCTGCTTAAGCTGGGGTGGGTCATGCCTCTGAGGCGCCGCTGCTCAGGTTCTCGCTGCCCTGCCTGGCTGTGGCCACTTCAGGTGTTCTCAATGAGACAGGACAGAATGGGGTCGGTTTTACTCACAATTTTGAGGTCTTCTTCTCCAGCTGTACCTCTTTCCTGGCTGTACCCCTCTTCTGGTGTACCCCTCTCCTGGCTGGCTCTCCAAAATGTAATATTGGGGTTCAGGGGTTCAAGGTGCCCTCAGCTCCCCTGAGAGGATGTTTCTCCAGGTTCTTGGCCTCCTGCCCTCTCAAGAATGAGAGAGGCGACCACGGCACAGTGCTCAGTAAATGCCAGACTCAAAAGTGTTTGTAGAAAGTGATTTATTTAGAGAGAGAGAGAAAAACGGGAGGAGGAGAGAGAAAGATTCTCTCCCGCTGAGTGAGAGAATCCACAAAGATGGTATCCAGGAGAGGCAAGCAGCTTCCACACTGAGTGGAAAGGAATAGAGAGAGATGGAGTTTAGGACGAGAAGACAGGCTTCCAGAAGAGAGTGTGGAAGGGGACCCCAAAGGGGAAATCCAGAAAAGAGAAAGACGGCTTCCACGAGAGTGTTCGTGGAAGGGGACCCAAATATGGAGTCCCCAGACTCTTTATCAATAAATAAATAAAGACATGAATTGGGAGTCATTTGCATAGAGCCAAAGGTAAAGCTCCTATGGCCATGGTCAATCAGAAAGATAACACAAAGCAAGTAAACAAAAGAGAGTTAAGATAGCAACTTCTTACAGGTTTACAAGTAAAAGCAGAAAGACAGTAAAAAGGAAGGCAACCAATCAGAGTGGCAGGAGGAGAACTCAAAGAGGTGGGAACATGAAACCCAAGGGAGACAGAGATGAGAAGCACGGTTTGGTCAAAAGAATAAAATGCCATGACCAGTTAACAAGGGTGAAGACAAAGAACAGAATTGAATCCAATGCCTACGGGGCATCAGGGACAATGAGAGAAAATCCAGTGTAGTTACAGGTCCTGAAGCCAGAAAGTATTCATCAGCCACAAGAAACAGCAGGCAATGACAGCCAAGCATTCTAATTGTAGGTATGGTCGTGAAAACACGAAGAGACATTAAGACAGTACCTCAAGAGAGTTGGGGAAAAGCTTTTTTACGGGAAAGGAAACCTGATATACTTATAGGTAGAGTAAACGGGGCCTGTGAAGGCATAAAGATTAAAGACACAAAGGAAAACCCTAATTAATGAAACAAAGCCTTGAAGCATGTAAGGGGTATTGGAGAAAATGTACAGATGAAGAATTAATCTTAAAAAGTAGGAGCTGGGTGCAGTGGCTCATGCCTGTAATCCCAGCACTTTGGGAGGCTGAGGTGGGCAGTTCACGAAGTCAAGAGATTAAGACCATCCTGGCCAACATAGTGAAACCTTGTCTCTACTAAAAATACAAAAATTAGCTGGGTATGGTGATGTGCGCCTGTGATCCCAGCTACTCGGGAGGCTGAGGCAGGAGAATCACTTGAACCCAGGAGGTGGAGGTTGCAGTGAGCCGAGATCATGCCACTGCACTCCAGCCTGTTGACAGAGCAAGAGTCCATCTCCAAAAAAAAAAAAAAAAAAAAAAAAAAAAAACCAGAAGGAAGGGTGCATTTTATTCAAAGAACAGGGGATTGTTTTTGTGAAAATAGAGCTAACATTATTTTTAATTTGTGAAAAGGATAAACTGAATTATAATGTGTAGAATTTAAGACTGAGAATATCCTTTAAGTGGTCTATCATCTTCTCAGATCAGTAAGTAAACAGTTGTTTTGAAAAGTCTTAGTGGCAAAAGGTGCCTTCCTTATCAGAGAATGGTGATTTTTCCTTTCTCTTCGTACTCTTTTCATTTGTGGTAATATTAATTTTGCTACATATTAGAGTCAAGGTGAATACATATTAGTGAATAGCTCAGGGTATCTCCTTCTACAATTCCAGGCTATAAACCAAGTCCAAATGGCTTTATGGCAAGCTTTGAAAAAATATTTCACCAGTGACTAATAGAGTCCTTTGACTTCCTGCATCGTAAATTGCCCCTGATTACAAATCAAGCCACCATATCCTGCTGCTCCCTGAGGCTCTTTCTTTTTTGGTAGTCCATCCATCCTTTGTTGTAACCTGTAATCCTAAAGGATCAATATTTGACCTCTTACTCTGTATCAGTTAATGATCTACCTTGTTATGAAACCAAGGATGGGAACCACACGACCACACTGCTATTGCTCTCCTTTAGTATCCACAAAATACTACACTTTGTGGAAGTGAAGGGAAATGCTAGGTAACTATTTCAACTCAAATAAGTCTTACACCCCCATTCAGTGGGAAGAGTTAGTTCACTTGCCAATATGACTAAAGGAGTGGATGAAGGCAAATGCAACACTAACAAGGAAGGCCTGTTCCTCTCTGGGGCATTCTAGGGATTTGTAGTTAGCAAACAAGATGACGCCCTGTGTAACACACGTAACATAATAGAACCTAATAATCATAAAGAAAGAGCTAGAGGACTATTATAGAGAAAAATAAACTTATGACAAGAAAACCCTCTATTTAAAGACTTGCTTAGGAGTTGATCATAAGGTCTATAATAATAGTTGGAGACTATTGTCAGTTTTCATAAAAGATGTAACTTTCACCTGCATAAGTTGATAAACTCTAAGCTTAGGTATTTTGATAGAAAATGATTGACTAAGAAAGTAACAATTTCCTCGACCTGTGGTTTGTAAATTTAAAAGTACTCAGTAATAAAATAGTATACTTCTATTCTCTATCTCTTTAAAACGTTAGGAGATTATGTGCGTTTTTAACACAAGTTTTATATAAACTCAGACATATCACAGTCACAGGATAAAGCTTCTTGTTTCTTACCTGGATACATCTGGGATAGAAGCAAATGGTTCCATACCTTCAACTGCTTTTAAACTCTTGCTTGATTTGTAACATGAAAATTGTCTTGGCATTAAATGCTTCTTCTTCTTTTGCCCAGCCTTCTGCTTCTTTAGTTTCTATTTCTTACCACCCTGCACTGCCTTGCAAATATTAAAGCTCTGATGACACAATTGCAAAATGAAGAAATTATAGAAATTTTGGAAGGATTATAACAAAATGTTATAAGAAATTACCATGTACTGAGCTTACTGACTTTCTTTTTTACACTTCTATATATTCACCTTTCTCATACTTCTTTAATATTCCATGAAATATTCACAAATTAATGTTATTTTATAAGAAAAATAATACTATTTACATTTGAAAAAATGATTGTAAACCATTTGTATTTGAATTTTTTTTCATAGTTCTATGAAAGCAATTTTGTGGAAAGCTAGAATAATTTAAAACTTGTAATTCTCATGTTTCAGGTTTATAAAATATTGCCTTTCTTTTATAATTAATTTAAATTCAGGTATGTGTGTGATTATACAAACATGTATTTCTACATTTTCTGATTCTTAATGGAATTGGAGGTGAAGAAAACCAAATTTAGTCAACTCCTGAGATTTAAGATAAGCAATATTGCTTACCAAAACCAAATTTAATTCCAAACCATTTATTTCCACCCACATTAATGTCTATACAACACAACCAGTTAATCTTATTTGACTTTATTTTTCTAGAGTGGAAAGTATTGTGGTCAGCATTCTGACTTCATGAAAAAAAATGACATTCAGCCACAGCAATATCACTTTTATTTAAATCACTGATGGTTTTCTTACTGCAAAAATTCATTTTAATTTTTAAAATACATTTAAAAAATAACATAAGAAACACATTTGGTAAAGGATCAAAGATACTGAGTGTTTCTTTCACTTCAATTTCTAAATTCAATGAACCATAATACCTAGTAGCTAATTAGAAGGTGTTAATTTAGAAAATTTCCTACATATAAACATATCCCACTTCTTGCAAATCCATACAATTGCAATATTTCCTGTTCTTGTGCTAGTCAACTCTTCCTAGAGAACTAGCTTACAGAAGTTTCTTTTCTAATATATGTTATATTTCAAGAGCAGTGTATATATCAATGTTACTGCCTACTGAGACATAACCTAAGGGGGAAACTGTCCCAATAGGATGAATGTTCATCTTCAGGAAAGTCTGTATCTTTTAGGAAAAATAATGGATCAAAGGAGTCAGGTTGACAGAGAAAGAGGGTATATGATGATAAATCTATTATGTATTATCCACTGAAAAATAGAGGCTCTGACCACCTCACTGACTACTTCATGTGATTATTGTGAAGATAAAATGAGAATTTAGGTCAAAGCATTTTATAAATTCTAAAGTGCTATGCAAATATTATTATTCTTCCCAAATAACTTACATTGATACAGCGTTTGGCACAGTTTAAAAATAGACAAGTTTCCTGACAACCCAAGTTAAATGTTTACTTTAGCTGATTAAATTGGTCACAATTAGAAATACATTGATTAGTAAATTTTTCTCATTCTTTTAAAATGAGAACTGAAGCAGTGTATTACAAATAAGATGATAAAGAGGCATTACCTGAATTTTTTATAAAGAAATTGTGTAGCTTAGAGGAAAAAATCATGCAGCAATGTGACAAATTTCTAGTACTCTTCTATTATAACTGTGTTTGGTTGTTCCAGCCCACCACTGAACTTACTGGGTTTCTTTTGTTTCTCTTCTACCATTTGTATTTGATATTTGTTATTCAGATTGCATTTTTTATCATCATACTGCATTCACAGTTGATAGAATTGTTAATATGATAGTTATCCATTATTTTAAGAAAATTTTAACATTATAGTAATTGTGCTTAAATTGAAAGTAACACATGCAGTTTTCCAGGTACAGGATTTTATGGATGTAAAACTGTTCACAACTTCAGTGGACAACAGTGGTGCTGATTACAGATCATTCAAACAAATGTTCTTTGATTTGGCTATTATAACCACGTCTGTCTCTGCTAAGGGGGGAAAATAAAGCTGGTGATATAATTCCCTGTGTGTTGAAACCTTTTAGCTGGGAACAGCTTTTTAATGGCTTTTCTTGCAGTCAGCAAGAAATGTACATTTATTCAACTGAAAGCAACAATGATGATAAGGAGAAAAAAAATGTTTCCAACTCTTGTTTCACTACATGATTTTGAAGATGGTTTTGTGAAGTTTCATTTACAGTCTCTAACAAAGCAAATCAAGAGATACATATATTATCTGTGTATAGAACACAATAAAAGTCTGAAAAGAAATAAAATGCATCAGATGATATAGCAATGTGTCTGCCCAGACAGGGCCTATTTTATTCCTAATCATAAAGAATTGGCTGGCAAATGTTAGATATTTATTCACCTTTGAAAAAAAATTTTCCAGTTCAATTCAATATAAGTCACCTAATTATCATAGCCTTTATAACAAAAGAACTACCAGGATGTTGCAAATGTTAGTGCAGATGAGGGGAAACATTACATGTTCATCTGCAAGATGGTTTCTGTCTAATTAGATGGCTGCAAGAATCTCAGCTGAGGTCACATCTCCATCACCAACATTGAGACATGACAGAATACAGTATGCTGATTGTCAGATTTAGGCATATCCAGAGACTATACTGATATTGGCTGTGATAGAATTTAGCCTCTTTTCTTGAGTGGGTCCTCTATAAAAGATTTGAAATTAAATCTCTACAGCATATTTATGGTGGAGTTCAATTTAAGCAGGAATTGGATTCTAAAGTCAGCAAGTCAAACAAAAAATCTAGTAGACTCAAAATCACCATTGAAAAGCTGTCGTACTATCCTTAAACCTGCAGGATTTAGGTCCTTATAAAGTTAAAATCCAGGAGTTATCTCTTTTTTTTTCTTTGCATTTTAGTTGGGACCTCCTCTGGGATAGTGGAGGGCAGGATCTAATTTGAACCAGGGACTATCCCTGAATCAATCAGAGTCTCAGTCTCTCTCTCTCTCTGCCTTTCTGTTTTTGTAGAGCCTGTAAAATTGAATTCATAGAATTTCAATGACTATAATGTCATTGCAGTATCCTGAATCTGACTATGCTATTCTGAATATTTCACTACATTATTTTTCTTTAATCTTTATGACAATATTTGTGATAGGCATTAATACTTTCATTTTTAGAGAAGGAAACTGAGGCTAACAGAACTTATGAAACCTGCAGATAAGTTACAAAGCTTGAATTCAAACCAACTCTATTCCAAAGCTTGTGGCCTTTATATTATACTACCTTCAATGCCTAGAAATGTTGGGAAGTGTTTAAAATTTTTAACAGGCTACATTAAATATTTCCATTAAATAAAAAGCAGTTATCTAGGCCATGTTATCTAACCCTTTCCATCACTCTTCTCAATCATGCTCTCAACAACTCCTTCCTATAGTATGGCTAACATAGCCTTACTGATTGTTTATTTCATTTTATTTTATTTTATTTTATTTTAAGGCCTCTCTCTTTTAAAACAACATGCAAAATATTTTTATGAGTCTTCCTCTCAAACACTTTTTCATCACATTATTGCCCTCCTTAATGATTTTCTATTGCTTTCAGTGATAGTTAATTTTTTATGTCCACTTGGTTGGGCCATGGTATCCAGATGTTTGGTCAAACATTATTCTGAACATTTCTATAAAGATGCCTTTTGGATGATATTAGCATTTAAATTAGTAGACTTTGAGTAAAGCATATTGTTCTCCACATGTGGGTGCATCTCCAGTCAGTTTAAAGCATTAATAGAATAGAGACTGACTTTCTCCCCAGCAAGAAGGAATTTCACCAGCAAACTTGTGTGAACTATAACTGCAACTCTTCCCTGAGTCTCCAGTCTGCCAGCATACCCCATCAGAGTCTCTCTCTCCATCTCTCTCTCTCTCTCTCTCTCTTTATGTGGAACACATTCTGTTGGTTCTGTTTGTCTATATATTCCCTTATTTTCTATTTTTTAAGCTAAGCTCCTGACTTTGGTTTTCAGAGCTTTCTGTGATTAAAAAGCATCTATTCATTGAAATTCATTTCCTGTCAACTTGTCATACACTTCTTCCATTATAGTCAAAATGTATTCATTTGTTTTTTGTTTTCCCATATTTTTGCCTACAAAATATTTATAGCTACTGAAAACATTTAATGTGTTTGTACTTCTTCATGCATCTACCTCTGCATCAACTTTCACTATCCAGAATAGTACAAGTTAGAAAGTAACTTTATATCAGTATGGTAAGAAATTAGCTATATTTTGCAAAATAACTATATTTTGCAATTTTGCCTATGTGGTGTTTTAAATTTCTGTGTCTCTTGTATATCTATACACTGTTCTCTTTACTCTTTACACTCTCTAGTTTTTCAAAATCTCATCCACCATTACAGACTTACTCATCATTTGAAGTCTCATTGTCTTAGTCCATTCAGGTTGCTATAGCAAAATATCATGTCTTATAAACAACAGAAATTTATTTCTCATAATTCTGGAGTCAGGTCAAGATCAAGGCGAATCCAGTGTCTGGTGAGGGCTTACTTTCTGGCTATAGACGGGGCTTTCTGCTATTTTTACCCTGGGCAGGAATTGCATGCTGGTGGCTCTGTCAGCCTGGGGTCACAGAGGCAACACCACTCCCATAGGTTCTCTGGACGTTGCCCTAATAAAGGCTCACCAGCATGGCCACATGCTCACTGGGGCTTTTCCTCTCTGAGCTTGTGCTGGAGGTGGCATCTCTGAGGATTTCTAAATTGCCTTAGAATTATTATTCTGTTGTTTTGGACAATAGGTCCTGGCTTCTGTTTAGATGGCTGACTAGTATTTTAATCAGATACTAACACTAGTATTTTAATCAAACACCCTTGATGTTCTCTTCTGAACACTTTTCTCATTCTTTGTAAAACAGATAGGTTGAAAATTTTCTAAATAGTTATGTTCTGCTTTTTTGTTTTTTTATTTAAAGTTCCATCTTTACATTATTTCTCTTGTCCTACCATTTTACAACAGGTCAAGAGAAGCACTCTCAATATTTTGGTTAGAAATTTGCCCAGCCAAATATTCAATTTCATTCCTCACAAGTTCTACCTTCCACAAAACACAATGACATGAATGCAATTCAGCCAAGTTCTTTCCACTTTATGATAAGGATCACCTTTCCTACATTGTCCCATGACATGTTCTTCTTTTTCTTCTGAGAATTCATCAGTAGAACCATTAATATTCATATTTCTGACATCATTCTGTACATGATCACTGACATATTCTCTAAGAAAAGTGAGGCTCTCTCTATTGCCATCCTCAGCTCCTTCTGGGTCCTCACCAGAATTGCCCTTTATAGTCTGTTTATGGCAATATAGAATTTTTATAGCATTCACCTCAAATATCTCAGCTTGAAACCATTATCCAGTTCCAAAGCTGTTTTCTGCATTTTTAGATATTTGTTACAGCAGCACCCTCACTTCTTAGTACCCATGTTCAGTCTCAGTTCATTCAGATTGCAAGAATATAATACCGTAAACTAGGTAACTGTAGACAACAGAAATTTATTTCTCACATTTCTGGAGGCTGGGAATTTCAAGATAAAAGCATATGTGGTGTCTGGTGAGGGTTCATTTTCTGGCTCATAGACAGTGACTTCTTGCTATGTTCTCACATGGTAGATGAAGCAAAAGAGTCTTTTTCAATCTTTTATGTTGACACTAATTCCATTTATGAAGGTTCTTTATTAGTAAAGGTATAAGCACAACTTGCATGTCAACTTGTACTGGTTACGTAGTTCTACATTAAAAAAAAAAAACAACCTAAAGCTCAATGGTATACAACTACAACTATTTTATTGTTCTCTCTATCTTGTTTAGAAATTCAGGCAGAGTACAGTGGGGAATGCTCTTCTTTAGTCCACAATGACTAGGCCCCTAGCCATAGAAGCTTGAACAGCTGGGATCATATGGCAAGAACCATGACAAAGGACTTTTGTTCTTGCTGTTCATTGGGGTCCTTTGTACTTCTTCATGTTACATCTGCTGGGAATGGACTCAAGATGGCTTATTCACTCATGTGTCTGGTGCTAGGATAGCTAGAATAGTTATGGCTGGGCCACCATTTCCTTTCCACATGGTTTTCTTGGATTTCTCACAGTATGGCAGCCTCAGGGAGGTAGTCACATTTATTCAGTGGTGACTGACTCACTCCAGGGGGAACCTTCCATGAGCTGCTGGTGAAAGCTGCAAGGCTTCTTATGACTTTGTCTCGGAAGGGTTTCAGAATGTCACTTCCACCACATTCTGTTGTTCAATCAATTCATCCAGACAGGTACAGATTCAAGGTAAAGTAGACTCTTCCTCTAAAGAAGAAATGTCATGAACATACATGAAGAGAAAAAATTGTTGGTGGCCATCTATGAGGAGCTCCTACATTCTTCATAAAGTTATTTTGAGTATTGTAAAGGTAGATTTATGGAAGGAGTGCTTCACTCAGTAAATGAGTGAATGCTATTGTTTGAATACTACTTCTCCTCCAAAACTCCTGTTGATATTTAATTGCTATTGTGATTATGTTAAAAGATGAAAGCTTAAAGAGTTGATTAGGTCATGGTATCACCACCTTCACTAAAGGACTAAAGTCATTATCATGAGAGTGAGCTAGTTATCATGGAAGTGGGTTAGTTATAGAAAGAATAAGTCCTACCCTGATTATCTCATTGTCTTTCATGCTCCCTTGCCTTCCACCATGAGAGGGAATTGTCAGATGCAGCCCCTCAATTTTAGACTTCCCATCATCCAGAACTATGAGCTAGATCACATTTTTTCTTTAAAAGTGTCCCAGTTTGTGGTATTCTGTTATAGCAGCAGCAAATGGACTAAAATGGTGGCTATATTACTGTATGAAAAGTATTTTTAAAGAATGTGCTGCTTGTAAGATGACAATATCCTTATTTGTGGGAGAGGAACCACAATTATTTTTTTTTCCTTTATTTAAATCAATCAATACATAATTTTCATTTTAAAACTTTGCTCCATGCACATCGTGATTATTTCCACATCTTAGAACCAAAAGAATGAATCATTGTTGTAAATTGCCTCCTTATGTGAGAAGTCTGAGATCTAGAAAGAGTCTCCCAAGTCCAAGTCACCGGCAAATTGTGATAATAAATGATGTTTTAGCATGACTTATGTGTGTTTACTATATTTAATTTAAAATCTAATTATATTTCATAGAATTAAATTTATATAGAAAAAATAAATTATCTTTTGAGACTTTACATAAAAGACCTCAAGTAGTGCGTCTCACATAGTAGGCAGTCAGTAACTATTTGTGAAATATTTGTAGGATGAATGAATGAATGACATCAGTAGACTTTTTTTTTTTTTACTTTTATTTTAAGTTCAGGGGTATAAGCGCAGGTTTATTACATAGGGAAACTTGTGTCATGGGGGTTTGTTGTACAGATTATTTTGTCACTCAGATATTAAGTCAAGTACCTATTAATTATTTTTCCTGATCCTGTCCCTCCTCCTGCCCTCCACCCACCAGAGATTAGAACAGTTTGAATTGTTCCCTGGCAAGAGTTAAGTAAAAAATAAGATTTTCATATAAAGAAAACTGTTTCATTTATGTATATCGAACAGGATCTGTGTGGCTTATGTCCATATTTGGTTAATCAACTTAAAGCGTACCCTTGCAAAAGGGACGCTGAGAACCATAATCTCCAATGGGTTCTTCTGGTGTCTTCACATCAACAACCCTGTAGTAACTTGTGGATCCTAAAACAGGCCAGTTTCCTGCCCTATATTTATGATTTCCTCCACCTAGAATCTATTTCTTCTGATGTCTGTATGGGTCATTTCCTCAGGGATGCAGTTTTTTGCTCAAATATCTCCCTTCCAGAGAGGCCCTTTCACCTACCTAAGATGGAATCATTCAGTCGCTTTCTTTGCTTGATGTTTCTCAACAACCCTTGGCAATTTTTGACACTATTTTGTTACCAAAAAGGGGTCCCTTCTAGACCCCAAGGGAGGGTTCTTTGATCTCACGCAATAAGGAATTCAGGGTGACTCTGTAAAGTGAAAGCAAGTTTATCAGGAAAGTAAAGGAATAAAGAATGTCTAGTCCACAGACAGAGCAGACCTGAGGGCTGCTGGTTACCCATTTTTATGGTTATTTCTTGATGATATGCTAAACAAGGGGTGAATTATTCATGCCTCCCCTTTTTAGACTGTATAGGTAACTTCCTGATGTTGCCATGGCATTTGTAAACAGTCATGGTGCTTGCAGGAATGTATCAGTGAGGACAACCAGAGGTCACTCTCATTGTCATCTTGGTTTTGGTGGGTTTTAGCTGGCTTCTTTATTGCAACCTGTTTTATCAGGTCTTTATGACCTGTATCTTGTACTGACCTCCTGTCTTATCCTGTGACTTAGAATGCCTTAGCCATCTAGGAATGCAGCCCAGTAGGTCTCAGCCTCAGTTTACCCAGCATCTACTCAAGATGGAGTTGCTCTGGTTCAAACACCTCTGATAATTTGACACACTTATTTGTCTATTTATTGTCTGTCTTCTCTATGGGAATTAAATCTTATAAAGACATAGACATTCCTCCTCTTACTGACTGCTGAATGGCTCAGCATGTAGAACAGTTCATAGCACAAAGGAGTGCTCTCTACTGTTTGTTGAAAGACTAAGTGCATTACATGAGGAAGGAGCTGGAAGGGGTTAGTCAGCAAGGCAAATCAACTTTTCTGACAAAAACTTGCAGTTAATTCTTATCTACAGAATCTCTTCTATTTCGGACAAAAATGATGATACTCTGGTTATTCAGAATTACTACAGAGAATTTACAGCTTACCCTTCAATAGACAGGGCTTACCTTGGCATCATTTAAAATAGAAATTCCATCTTCTATACAGGAATTTCACTGAGTTATTTGCATCATTCACAAAACAATCAAGTGCCAAGCAAGCTATTTTGAATAAAATAAACTAAATCAAATAAAAATTAAATGCAAACATCAATATATTGTTAAATTTAAAATACTGTTAAAACTAAAAGGATGGAAAACATTTAAAATAAGCATGAAAATTAAGCAAAAACAGCTAAAGTGAATTGTTAAATAGGATCATTAAGGAGACGAAGTATCACTCAGGCTAATTTCTAACCAAATAACAATTTGTTAATATAAGCACATTGGCTGCAAATTAATTCCTTATAATGTAAAATGGGCACTGGTTTCATTTTCATCACTGATGCAAACATCTACCCTCTAAATGCTGTTGTAAAAGAAAATAGGGTAAAGAGAAATGCATTTTTGCTGTGTGAATCCTTGGTTGAGACTTACTATTACAAATAATGGTGCTTTTGTTTTCGTTGTTTTGTAAAATCAGGTGGATCTTACCATAGAGGGAGAAAACACATCCAGGGTCACACAGTTTGCTCCTTTGCATTACTGTAGGTTTGACCTTGTCCTTGCAGCCATAAATAGTAATATGTATTTCATCTAATCTACTCTTGAGTATTCATAGTGATAGCACCTTAGTGACCTTTTCTCAGCAAATTATTCCAAAACCTAATCAACCCTGCATTTGGAAATACTTTTCTAATGTCTAACCTAATGGTCTAGCCTCAGGCTGTTATACCTCGTTATACTACCTTTAACAACTTTAGCAAATTCTTTTTCCTGTTGGGTGCTATCACCTTCCAAATATCTATGCTCTATCATGACCACTTGTACAGCCTATTCTCTAAACAGAATTGGGTAAATAAATAATGTTCCCTTAACCTCACTGAAAAGACCATGCTCTGCAAATCCCCTATTATCCTTATTACTGTAATCTAGATTCTAGCCCTTTGAAGAACTAGAATGACTTTGCATTTTGAAATGCCCAAGTAATGATATAGTGTTTCCTTTCTGGTATTATGCAAAGCTACACCCTAAGTTTAGTCATCTCCAAATGAAAATGAATCTACTAATGTGATATTATTAATGGTGGGTGACCAAAATGAACTTAATATTTCCCCTAGTTTGACTAATTAACAGATTTCTTCATGACTACAGGCCCCTGATCTTCCTTTTCTTAGAGCATTAGCTTTAGAAAACTTGCAATTATAATTTATTTCTCTGCCCTTTTGAGTTGTAAATCTTCAACCTAGGAATATCTTTCACAAGTACCTGGGAGCAATCCCTTTGGAAATGTAATTAAGAGAGACAGTGCCCCCATTTTTCAGAGTTTATTAGGGGTCACGAGCCCAACTTCAATAAGTGCCAATTAGAAAACATAGAAGGCCTAATTACATTGACTAATCTCTCCTCAACATTCTTCTGTGTTTTTACACTAGTAGACTCCAGTGCTTAAAAACTCCCACCTTTTGTTTTAGAAGGGTTAAGTTCAATCTCTCCCCTATTGCAATAGTCTTTGATAAAGTCTTCCTTGGCCAGTTTAACTGGTCTGGTGCAAGTTTTGTTTCACATACGTAAAAACACTGAGGTATTGGTTTAGACAAAAAGGCTATTTCAGCAAAAGTAATGTTGTATATAAATAGGTACATCAACTTTGTAAGACTTTATTGAGCCCTACATTCACATTTGTGTACTCTTCCTTATGTATGTTAAGCTTTAATCAATAAGTTTGCTTAAAAATATAGCTTGAATGCTAGCTCTGTCATTTACAATGTTAGGACATTGGGACTGGTTACTTAAGCTCTCTAAAACTCAGTTTCTTTATAGATTAAATGAATAGAATAATATATACCTCACTGGGTGGCTTTGAGGTTTAAATTAGTCAAATGTAAAGTTTCTTTTGCTAAAGTATCCAGCCTCTATTAGCCAGTAAGTGATAGCTGTTACTGCTATTCACTTTTTTTTTTTTTTTTTTTTTTTTTAGTTTCTAAACAGTCTTTTGTAGTTAACAGTGGAAAATCACTGAAATAAAAACTTTGTCTCTTATTTTAGCAAAAGGTTTATTCTACCTTTCTCTACAGCTTTTTAGACTGCCAGGTAATTAAGACAATTCATTTGCCTATAAATAGCAATGAATTCTGCATAACTTGTAAGACAAAAACATCTAAATACAATCTAACTTTTTAGTCTTATAATAATGAAGTTTCTAAATGACCTTTACAAACATATTGATGAATTCCCTAAATTAAACTCCAAATCAGCCAAACCAATTGTCCCTAATCACTGGCCCCTACCCAATATGCTTCAGGTGTGTGTTAGTTTTATTCATCATTCACTAATTAAACCAATACTTAAAATTAAATGCTAGACACTGTCCTGGGGAAGACTGAAAAGATGAAGTTCTTACATTTTGGAACTTACCTTATAGTGGTAGAATCAACAGCCAGGTTAAAACAGAAAAGTTATTATGAATTTCACTGTTATTAAGGGAAAAAATAGAAAATATGACTGTTGCATAAGTAAGGAGGTGATTAGTAAAAGCATTTTTCAAATGAAGTAAAATTAGTGCAGAGACTCAGGTAATAATTAAAAATTTTTAAAAACTAAAACAGCCTAAGGCAAAGTGGCTCCAGGTAGAGGCAACAAGTGCAAAGATATGCAGCAAAGACAGTTTTGAGCTGCAACTGAAGTGTAGCAGGTGAGGAAGGAAGTCACAGTAACGATGTCTGAAGTATGAAGGGGCTGGATCAGGGAATGCCATGACCAGAAGTTGTCCTAGAGATTTAAGCAGGGAAGGATATAATCAGATTTCAGTCTTTATAATACACACTACAGAGAGAGAGAGAGTCTCTGGTTTGGGGGAAAGTTAGGGAAAAGAACAAAGGTCTCTGCCTGGGGATGCAGAGAATTCTCTTGGATCTTAACCAAGAATGCCAAGATGGTATAATATGGTTTGGTTCTGTGTCCCCACCCAAATCTCACCTTGAATTGTAATAACCCCCATGTGTCAAGGGTGGGGCCAGGTGGACATAATTGAATCATGGGATGGTTTCCCTTTACTCTTCTTATGATAATGAGTAAGTCTCAAGAGAGCTAATGGTTTTATAAATGAGAGTTCCCCTGCACAAGCTCTCTTGCCTGACACCATGTAAGACATACCTTTGCTTCCCCTTTGCCTTCTCCCATTATTCTAAGGCCTCCCTAGCCATGTGAAACTGTGAGTCCATTAAACCTCTCTGTTATAAATTACTGGGTCTTGGGTATGTCTTTATTAGGAGCATGACAGCAGACTAGTACATGGTAACTCTATGAGTCTCAAAGAGTTACAGTGTTACTAAACTTGGGATGCCCTCAAATGTAGTTATGGCTGCGGTGACCACGAGTTTAGATTACAATACCCCACGTCCCTTTAAATACCTAGAAAGCTTTCCCAAGAAGGATGGGTACAAACAAGCCCAAACTGTGAAGACTATAATAAATATGTAACTTTTCAATGCCCAGAAAAATGAAAATTTCTGTAAGCATCAAGACTATCTAAGAAACAAGACCCCATCAAATGAACTAAATTAGGCACCAGGCACCAATCCTAGAGAAAAAAAAATATGTGACCTTTCAGACAGGTAATTCAAAATAGCTGTTGTGAGGAAACTCAAAGAAATTCAGGATAACACAGAGTAGGAATTCAGAATCCTATCAAATAAATTTAAGGAAGATATTGAAATAATTAAAAATAATCAAGTGGAAATTCTGGAGTTGAAAAATGCAATTGACACACTGAAGAATGCATCCGAGTATCTTAATAGCAGAATTGATCAAGCAGAAGAAAGAATTAGTGAACTTGAAGACAGGTTATTTGAAAACACATAGTCAAAGGAAACAAAAGAAAAAAGAATGAAGCTCACCTACAAGATCTAAAAAATAGCTTCAAAAGGGCAAATCTAAGTTACTGGTCTTAAAGAGGAGGGGTAAAATGTTTAATCAAAGGAATAACAGAGAATTTCTCAAACACTGAGAAAGATATCAATATTCAAGTACAAGAAGGATATAGAAACACTAAGCAGATTTAACCCAAAGAGGACTACGTCAAAGCATGCAATAATCAAATTCCCCAAGGCCAAAGATAAAGAAAGAATCCCAAAAGCAGCAAGAGAAAAGAAACAAATACCATGCAATGGATCTTCAGTATGTTTGGCAGCAGACTTTTCAGTAGAAACATTACAGACCAGGAGAAAGCGGCATAACATAGTTAAAGTGCTGAAAGAAAAAACTTACTCTAGAATAGTATAACTAATAAAACAAACAAGCAAACAAACAAATGATAGAGAAAATATATTTCAAGAAAAAAGTATATAAAATGAGATGAAGGTCATTATATAATGATAAAGGGGTCAATTTAGGTGGAGGATATAACAATTATACATTTATATGCACCCAATACTGGAACACCTAGATATATCAAGCAAATATTATTTGAGCTAAAAGGAAAGATAGGCCTCAATACAATAATAGCTGAAAACTCCAACAGCCTACTTTTAGCATTGGAAATATCGTCCAGACAGAAAATCAACAAAGAAATATCAGACTTAATCTGCACTATAGACCAGTGAAAACACAACATTCTGAAATCTACAGGATATAGCAAAAACTGCTAAGAGGAAAGCACTAGTTGTAGCTATTAAGTACCTCTTCTAAAAAAAGTAGAAAAACTACAAATGAACAACATAGAGATGCAACTTAAAAAATAAGAAAAGCAAGAGTAAGATTAAAAAAACAACCCCAAAGTTAGTAGGAGAGAAACAATAAAGAACAGAGCAGAAATAACTGAAATTGAAATAAAGAAAATATAAAAAATAATGAAACAAAAATTTTTTGAAAAGATGAACAAAACTGACAATGCTTCAGCCAGACTAAGAAAAAAAAAAGAGAAGACCCAAATAAATAAAATTAAAGCCAAAAAAGCAGAAATTATATGTTTCACCAGGAGAGAGAGGAGTCACTAATAGTAGGATGAAAAATTTCATAAACAAGCATTATCAATAACTGTCATACCTCCCATTTATTTCCATAAAAGCCCATTTATCTTTCCCCTATTAAGCTTATTTGTTTTTCCCATAGAAGGCTCTTTGACTTTTCTCCCTTTTGTTTTTTTATTAAGTTGGGATAGAAACTCCTATATTTCTAGCTATTCAGGGAGGCACTTCTTTTGTACACTACCACATGCATATGAGTAAACATTGTCTTTTCTCCCATTAATCTGTCCATGATTAGTTCATTCACAGGTTCTCAACCACTCTAGTCTTAGATGGTAGGGGAAAAGTTCTTCTCTCAACAGTAGTGAAAACAGATTAAATGCCACTATAAAGAAAGCAGTTTCAAAAGGAAATACAGAAGCCAGTTGGGTATAAGAAACAAGACTATAAAACATGTAAAGACCAAGAGACATGCTGGCAGGAGAGTCCTACTTGATAGAAGCTATGAAAGAAATTAGGAGAGAGAGAGAAGACAGACAGAACCATTGGAAAAGAAGAGGAAAGGAGCTTTGCTTTATAAACTCTGGCTTATATACCTTGTACTACAGGGATAGAGCATGAACTTTATCCTGTGTCCCAAAGAGTTAAAACTAAGATATTCTAACTTACTGGCATTTTAAAGGCCACAGATTAGCTTTACTCTCCACCACCTTTCCTCCCCCACTTCAGCTGTTGTTCCTGGGGTTAACACCCACACTGCCCATTTATCCACACTGCAACTCACAACAGTTCTCCTTCAGGTTGTTCAACTCACTTTCAATGCCTCCCTGACTGGCAGTCCTTCTGTGGTACACATATTATTAATACCAACAGGAAACATTACTTGTACAAAATGCCCAAGTATAATCGATTACACTTGGCTTATTTCCATTAAACAAAAAAGACAAGGCAATTGATTTCCACTTTTCTTCCAACTACATTCTTGCATAAATAAAGCTTTTCTTGGTAGCCCTCAGTATGGAGCAAAGCATGGTGCATGTTTTCTGTGGATAGTGAACTCTTTGTTTCAATTGCTTCCAAGGCAAATACATCTGTCTCCAACTTCTGCAAAGTTAAGCAATTAATACAAGTGTCAGATAAATGACATCAAAATCAAGCCTCAGTTGAATACAAATGGAAAAATACAGAGTACCTTTGATATTGAATAGAACGAGTCTCAAAGATCACAAAATGATGAGTTCCGTTATTAACAATGATTAACTCTGACATTGCAGTTAACTTTTGTTTCACATGTATGTCATGGAAACATCTTCATATATGAATATTTTTACAGTTGTGTTAGGTATTAATGTCATAGATTTCTTTCCTCTCTCACCCTCTCCTCCTCTTTCTCCTCCTTCTATTTTTCTTCCTCTTTTCCTCCCTCTCTCTCTCTTGCTCTGTGAATTTTATCAAAAAGTTCTAATTTGCGGGACCCAACAAAAAATGAAAAAGAGGGGCCCCTTGTTCAAAAGGCAGGAAAAATGTGCCATTAAACATGTTTAAATATAAAGATATTTTCCTTTAAAATGTCTATACTAATGTAAAAGGATGATGATACACGAATACCACCATACACTTACAACTTGCAAAAAATACTGCACTGTGCTCCATAATAGAGCATTGTTTCTATTAATACAAATATAAATGCTTATCAAATAAAATGACCTTAAGAAGAAGAGATCATGGGAAAATGACACCTCAACACAGAGAAGACACAGGCACAGACCACTCTGGCACACATGGAAGAGGGCAGCAGGGACTCTGCCCATGCATCCTTCCTTCCATCCCTTTCCCCTAATATAGAGAACTAGGGCTAAGGGCTCCCTGCAGTGCCATCCAGGAGGACAGGCTCTCTTAATGGGAGAAGAGAGGGCTGAGTTCCTGTAACTCACTTGGGGATGACGACCAGGCTACCCAATTTTGGCTACTCTCTCTACCTGAGCCTATAGCCTTCTGCTTGCAAACTTAGACCTCAGGTCTATATTCTTGTAAGAGGGGACAGAGGAGGGTAAGGTAAATGCCAGGAGGGTGGGAAGAAGGAAATTTGCCTTGATGCAGCCCGGGAAGATGTATCTTCTGCTGTAGGCAGCTTCGTGGTACTTAGGTAGCAGAGAGAGAGATGGCATGAAGAGTTTCTGTGTGACAATAGGAGACCATGGTTTTTGGCCCACACATCTGCAGGAACTGAATTTCTCAGGCTCAGCTAGAGTGCATGGGGGTCTGTGGAAGTGGCTTATGTTCAGAATAACAGTAGCAGAGTTACCTGGGTTAAGTCACAGCATGGCCTAAGTGAAAAAGTACTATGTTGCTATGAGAGGAAATGAATTATTCACCAAAAGATAGACTGGACAAGGAAAATGTGGCACATATATACCATAGAATACTATGCAGCCATAAAAAAAAACAATTAGTTTGTGTCCTTTGTAGGGACGTGGGTGAAACTGGAAACTATCATTCTCAGCAAACTGACACAAGAACAGAAAATCAAACACCAAACGTTCTCACTCATAGGCGAACAATGAGAACACATGAACACAGGGAGGGGAGTATCACACACTGGGGTCTGTTGGGGGATAGGGGAGAGATAGTAGGGGGTGGGGAGGTTGGGGAGGGATGCTATGGGGAGAAATTCCACATACAGGTGACAGGAGGATGGAGGCAGCAAACCACATTGCCATGTATGTACCTATGCAACAATTCTGCATGATCAGCACATGTACCCCAGAACCTAAAGTACAATCAAAAAATAGAAAAGATTTGGTTAATTTGTTATAAAAACAACCAGGAGAAAAAAGTCTAGGAGTAGATACTGAGGATGCATGAGCAGGGAGGGAAGATAACTTGCAGATATTGATTAATTTGAGTTTATTGATATGAAGTCACTCTACTGTGCTTCAGGATTTAATCTCCTGGCAAAACCAGGAGGACAAATGACTTATATTACATACTAGCTACATTTGGCCCTTGGTTACTCCAATACTCGTTCACCGGAATCAAAAATAGAGTAGCAATCATGACAGGAAAGGAAGCTATGCACTGGCTCTACATCCTTTGCTTCCTTCACTATGGCTAATGTAGCTGCTGCTGTTGCTGAATATCTGATGTTCAAACAACAGTGACCAACACTAAGCATGGACTCCACCTCTTATCCCACAGTGACCAACACTAAGCATGGAGTCCACCTCTTATCCACCACCCCCAATATAGGGATATCCCATGAAAGGAACAACCAACCAATCACTTGGGAGCAAACTGATTAGGTTGGACCCTTACCCTTTATGAGAGTACAGCAGTACAAATGTGGGCCTTATTAGTCTAACTACTGTTTCACCCTTGCTAGGACAGATGTGTGTTTGGCTTATGGGTTTGCCTTCTCTGTCTTTTTAACACTGTATCTGAGTAAAAGGCATAAAAACCATTAGATTCTCAATGAGATAGCCTTGGATTAAGAGTGAAGAAATAAACAAATAATCACAGGACCCACTAATGCAACCATATACCACATCATGATAGCCTCTTAAGTCTCAGCTGAGGAGTCTGCAAGGTTGGGGCATCATCTTTCAAAATGTGAGGTAAACCTCCAACTAATGGCCATTATATGATGTTGTTCCCAGGTAATTAGAATGCAATGATCTGAAAACCGAAGGGTATTTTCAGATCATATGTGGCGAAAAAGAAAGAAAACCAAATAGTTAACATGACAGCGGTCCCTCTTAACATCACTGCTAGTGACCATTTTGGATAACATGATCTGTCTGTTCCTAAAATTTTAGATACTGCTAGATGAGAAGGTCTAGTTCCCAGAATAGGAATTTTTTTTTTTTCCAAGGAGATGCAGTACGGATTTTAGTAAATATAAAGCTCAGTATATCACCTGGCCATTTTAGTCTCCAATGCTAGCAGATCAGCAGAAAAAGAAAACATTGTACTTTACAGCCAGTGTAATCGATCCTGATTATCATGAAAAAAATAAATTGATACTTCATAAAGGGGTCAAGAAAGCATATGTTTGGGCCTGGCATGGTGGCTCACACCTGTAATCCCAGCACTTTGGGAGGCCAAAGCAGGCAGATCATGAGGTCAGGAGTTCAAGTCCAACCTAACCAACATGGTGAAACCCCAACTCTACAAAAATTAGCTGGGCATGGTGGTGGGCACCTGTAATCCCAGCTTCTCAGGAGGCTGAAGCAGGAGAATCGTTTGAATCTGGGAGGCAGAGGTTGCAGTGAGCCAAGATCATGCCATTGCACTCTAGCCGGGCCACAAGGCAAGACTCTATGTCAAAAATATGTTTAGAGGGTTAGACTTCTAAGGGATGACGGCCAGGTTTACCCATTGGGCAGGCAACCTAGACTAGTAGAAGTGCTGAGATTGAGAGAAACAAAGATTGGGTTGTAAAGGAGTGAGATAACAATAGAGTTTACAAATTATGGGCTAGGGTCCGACTGCAGCTGTAGGCAAAACCACAACTTCACTTTTGTGTTTGTTTCCTATTTAAGAATTTTTAATTTTTGAAACAAGTCTCCAGATCTGTGAGAAAGAAAAAGAAATAACTTCCCAATCATCTTGCAGAATCAGTGACCAAACATAGTGAAATCAAAGTGGAGCATGAGTGAATCAGAAGGGTAAAAGGAGCGGACCACAGCAGACCCTGTCATGGTACTGCCAGTTTGCCCCTAGCACTTACTGCTGTCATTTAACTTCTTAAGGAAACACTCCAAGGCCATTAACTGTGTCAAGGAACACAAGATGGGAATTGCTGGGGTGCTGGGGAATTAATCCCCTCAAAAACGTTCCTCAACCAATGGTAGATGAGAGTTGAAGGATAAATGCCCCAACTTTCTAGTCCTGCTGGGGCAACTGTCAGGGATAAATTACACACTCTTTCAGAGATCCCCATCAGGATTGAACTTTAGCAGACAAAAGCAGTAATCTGCTCACTAATGCACATCAATTTTCTTTCTTCCCCTTGCTGACTCAGTTTCCTACTCTCCTATCAATGTTTTCTTGAATAATTTGTCAAACAAAACACTTTTACTCAAATCCTTTTCTCGGGATCTGTTTCTGGGGAAGCCAACATGAGAAACTCTTGCAGAAGCATAGGAGGACTATCAATCCACATAAAAAGCAATTGAAGGACATGTATCAGAAAAGGTGTTTTTTTTTCTTAGAGAAATTAAAATATATATATTCCTATTAACTGGACTATTAAGTATAGAAAAATGAATACAAAATGTTATTATGTGAGTTAATTTTCAATATTCAAGGAAGTTTAAAGAGATATTAAGATAAGAAAAGATTAATATAATCCTTATTGAAAGGATCTGAACAAAGAAGTATTAAATGTGTTCAGAGTAGGAGAGTTCTTTTATGAAAAAAATGTATGTTTTAGTTAAATATCTGCTTTGCATCTTATTCTTTTGTCAAATCAGGAAAATTAATGATTTGTATAATTGTTGATAAAGTAGAAATTATTGGCATGAATCATTGACATAATATGTTTCTAAAATTTCTTATAAAGCATTTTTCTGTATTACTAGCAACCAATATGTTGGACATAAAACAATACTTAAATTAGACTCTACTAAATAGTGTCAGGATAGAAAACTCACTATTAATCACCTCTCATTCATGGGTTTTTTTTTTGTGTATGTGTGTATGGGAGCTATACACACAGTGTTTCTTTTTGGAGGCTTATGTTCCTCTAGACTATAAAGCTGGTTTGTAGCATTTGCAGCATCTGCTCTAGGCTCAGGGTCTAAAAAGGAGTCCTCATACAATAACCTCAAATACAGCTTTTACCAACACCCTGATGGTAAGTCTGATGCTAAGTCAGAAAGGATGCACCTGTTGAAGCACACACATAAGGTGAAACACACAAACAAAAAAAGATCTGTGAGAATAAAAAGGGGTGACATTAGGAAGTATTTGAGATAGCATAACTGGAAGCACACAAAGGTGATCCCTTGTATATGTAATTTTTAAAAATACTTTTTTATTTTAGATTCATGGGGTACATGTGCAGGTTTGTTATGTGGGTAAAATGTGTGATGCTGAGGTTTGGGGAATGAACAGTCCCGTCCCTCAGGTGGTGAGCATAGTACTTAATAGTTTTTCAACCTTTGCCCCTTCCTCCCTCCCTGCTCTAGTAGTCCCCAGTGTCTATTGTTGTCATGTTTATGTCCATGGCTTAGCGTCCATTTATAAGTGAGAACATGTGGTATTTGCTTTTCTGTTTCTGCATTAATTCACCTAGGATAACGGCCACCAGCTGCATCCACATTGCTACAAAGGACATGATTTCATTCCTTTTTAGGGTTGCATGTAATTTTTACATTGAGAAAAAGGACAAAATATTTCAGTGTAACATAGAAGGCAACTTTTCTGAAAATAAAAATAATTGCATTTGTCAATTGAAAGAAAAATATAGGTCCCAGAAAAATTTGATACGTAAGTATTAACACCAAGACATACCCTGATATCAAAAGTCATGAAAGGGTTGTGCAGGATCTGGATTTTATGCAAAAAAAAAAAATGTCATGAAAAGGACTGTGTATTAGTTTGCTAGGGTTGCCATAACAAAACACCACAGACTATGTAACTTAAATAACAGAAATTTATCTCACAATATGGAGGCTGGAAGTCTAAGATCAAAGTGTCAGCAGGTTTGGTTTCTCTCGATGCCTCTCTCCTTGGCTTGCTGATGGCCATCTTTTCTCTATGTCCTCATGAGGGCTTTTTTCTGTGAGTGTGAATCCTCGGTGACTTTCTTCTTATAACTATGCCAGTCATATTGAATTAAGGGTCCCACCCCTATGACTTCATTTAACCTTAATTTCCTCCTTAACAATGACATTGGGGGTTAGGGCTTTAACATGAATTTTGAAGTGGACACAATTCAGTCCACAATAAGCAGTCAAGAAAGATATCCAGTTTTCTATGAGAAGGTGACAGTAGGCTTGCTTCACATTGCTGCAGCAGCACTCAATGCTATGAGGCACCTGAGTAAAGCAAATATATATATACATATATATATATGTGGATGTTATTAATAATTTTATAATTAGGCAAGTTGTTTTCAAAGCACTTTAAGTCCTTTTTAACTTGTATAAACTAAGGTAAATATTTTTCCTGAGCCCTTCTTGAAAAAAATTTAAGGATAAACTTCACCTGAGAAACCAATGGAAAATCATAGTTAAAATCCATAGACATTTAGACTACATAGTCACATAGGTAAAAGAACTACATTTAAATAACTATTAGGATTATAACTACAAACTAGAATGTATAAGAAGCCCCAAAGAGGTTAAAAAATTATTTCTCATATATCTAAGGCTTAGAAAGGAATTCAGTGACAAATTCTTCTTCAAATTAAATTGGTACTCAAGAAATTACCCATGTGCAAGAATTCTTATACTAGCACTAATCATGCACCTATAACTAAAAAGTATCCAAATGCCTCTCAATGGCAATAAATAAATAAATTGTACTGTATTCAAATATGGAATACAATACAGCAATGAGAATAGATTACTGTAAGTAACAGTATAGGTAAATCTCACAAATAATAAGAGAAAAGCCAGACACAAAAGTTGCATAGTATCTTATTTGATTTAAAAATAGGCAAAATTAATGTACATATTAGCAATCAATATAGGATGTAGAGTTTTAAAAAGTGGGCACAGTGTAGGATTTCTGGGGTGCTTTTTTTTTTTTTTTTTTTTTTAATCTGGATGCTGGTTACATGTGCGCACTCATTTTCTGCAAAGGCATTGACCTATACACTCCGGATCTGTGCACTTTTATGTATGTATGCTACATTTCAGAAAAGTTCAAAGAAGTTATGTTGCTAAAGGCAACCTTAAAACACCTATTCAGTACAGAGCAAATGAATTTTTTAACAATCAATAACCAGGTAAGGATTGGTAAAATTTAGTTATATAAGACTGGTAGTAATCATTTTTAACCCTATTTTTAGGTCTGAAAGAGATACTGGATTAAGAGATATACTCCAAAATAGTTGCTTTTGGAGACCAGACATTGACTAAAGTAAGAGTTATTACTGTCTATCTTTTGTTAATAAGTAAAGACAAGACATAAGGCTAAAACTATGGAGGACAGATAATATGGGGGAAATGAAGCATACCAGAGGAAACCTGAGTCCTTGAAAGATTAAAACATCTTGGGAAAGCAGTGATTAAGAGGACCTCTTGTAGATTGATAATCAAAGAGGCCATTGGGGAATTTAAGAGGAAAATTTTCAGCTAAAGGAATTAACTTCTTGACACACTTGTGACTTAAATGTTTTGTTCATATTCCAGGTTCAATCAAACACTAAGACCTATTTTGTCTACATTTTTAAAATCTTTGTAATCCACTGCTTCTTTATGACTGTAGTGTCTTTATCTTGGTTCAGGACAATTGCACTTGAATTACTGCACACTTTCTCCTTTGCTCTCATGTGCTTTCAAAATCTTATCCACGGTAAATCAAAATATTTCTGAGACCTGACCATGTTAAAGTTTACCTGAGCCCTGTGCTCCTAGAAAATAGATACAAGTTAGGAGTCCTCCCACCCTTCTGTATTCCATAATATGGTTTACTGCAAAGAACCACCCTTCCCCATGTAACTTAGATACAACTCACAACTACTCTACCTTTGTGTGCCTATGACAACACGACACACAGACACAGAGTCTCCAAATTCCCATTCTTTGCCTCATATGTGATTAGCTGAATTTTTGTACTAACTGACTAATCTGAACAAAATGCCTCCTAACATCTCTTGATCAAAATAGTTAAGCTTCTCTCCTTCCCGCAGGTCCATAAGTTTTGACTCGTCATTAGCATAAGCCAGCACACAACCTGTCAATAACAGTTCCTCCCAGTAGTAAACTATCCTCAGGGCAAAACATTCTCTGATCTACCATCCAATCATGTCATTTTCATCCAATCATCTTGTTTTCTCATACCTGATTGGTTTTTAGCTGCCATTTTCATCCAGTCATCTTGTTTTCTCATACCTGATTGGTTTTTAGCCTTGTTCACTACTCCCTATAAAAGAAAAGTGTTTTTTTTCTGCCTGAACTTTGAAATATTTGCAGACATTGTGGTTGGAGCCGCCTTCCTATTGCAATAATCTCTCTGCTCATATTGAAATAGTCTGCCTTCTCTTATTGTAATAATCTTTTGAATAAGGTCTCTGATTGCCTAAATCTGGATTTAGACACATCAAAACCTGATCATATCATCTCCCTATTTAAAACCTGATTGTCTTTTTACATTTTTTAAGATAAGTCCAAATTTCTTTTGTTTCCCAGGCCCTTCATAGGCTAGTTTATCCCATGCCTATTCACCTTTAATCCTGTCTCTTTCCACTCCTAAACCACCTCTCTTGCCATGGCCCTTTATTAAGCCATCCTGTGTATCTTTTCAGTTAGTTAATTTATGTTTTCTTTGGAATGTAGACTTTTCAATTCTCTGTCTCCTTGCCTTGCCTTAGCCTTTCTGGTTTTACTTATCTCTCAGGCCGCAGGTGTGATGCTTCCTCATCTAGGAGACCATATGTGACCCATCATTTAAGGGCTTGGTATTCCTTTACGTTCTTTTAAAAACTTCTTATATTCTCCCTCTCATTGTAACTGCTTCTTTAACAATCTTTTCTATCATGAGACTCTCTACCTTAAGAAGACAAAAACTATGTGCTTTTTACTGTTGCATCAATAGTATCTATCACATAGAAGACACTCGATATCAATTGTATCTGTACAATTGTATTAATGGAATGAAAGAATGAGTTGATTGCTTAGACACAAGAGAAGCAGACGTCAAAATATTGAATCTGCCATCAGCAAAGAACAGTTTATCAGTATTATTTTGGTTACAAATATCAAAAACTGAACTGAACTACCTCATGCAGAAAAAGATGATGGTTACTGATCTCATAAGAAAATGAAGGTAAGGGACATGTGAATTAGTTAAGGCTTTCTCAGTTTCAGGAAACTCAACTTTAGCCAAAACTTTCTATGCTAGATTTAGCTTTAGGTGAAACTTAAATGAAGAGTTCAAGTGCTGATTCATAATCTGGTCTCTCATTAGCTCCAGTTTTTCACTGTTTTCTTCTGTGTGAAAGCCTCAGTCTCAAGCCCCGTTGGGTGGTTAGATGTGGGCAGTGGAGCTTCCTTTCATCCCAGCTCCTCCATGATCAACATCCAGAGCAGTCTTTGTTGTTGTTGTTTTCTTAGTGGTTTATATAAAAGTTCTGAAACCCACTATGAGGTAACAGAACAAAGTCATGTGTGCTCTCTGAACCAATCACTTTGTTGAGCAGAATGTAATTCCCTTTTTGGCCTAAATTTATGTTACACACTCATCCCTGCATGTGAAGGTGAAGCCATGATCAAACTTCAAAATTAAGGGTGGGAGAAAGCTAAATCTCCATCCTAACATTGGTGCTGCTGCTAGATTAGCACCAAAAGCAGCAGAGGCAAAGGCCAAATGATCCCTACAGGAGATGATAGAGATGAAGTAGGGACAAAAAAAGCCTAGAGCCCAAATGCCCTCAGGACATGCTTTCCCCACCTATGCCAAACTCTGCACTGTTGCTTTCGCCACAGAACGAAGCTATGGCTCATAGTTCACTTTCCTTCTGTCTACTTCAACACATGTGACTACACATTAATATTTTAACATTTGAAAATTTATTAAACATTCATTTTCTTTTCCACAATAAATAGTGAATACTTTATTGCATTTTCAAATGGAAAGTGTAAAAAATATGTTACTATGGTAGTTACAAGATAACCATAGGAAACAAATACCCAAATCCAATTAGTGTGCCATTAAACACTTGTCACACATGGCAACAATGCTAATCAAACTTGTCTTAGAGAAAATATAAAACTAAGAGGAAATTAAAATGTCCCAATACACAGTAGAGAACATCTACCACATTAATTTCTCTGTAATGCCAAATATATGGCCCTGAAAAAGTCAGAAAAAGTAATAGAATTCTTCAAATAATACATGGTGCTTTTGGTACAATTTTTAAAAGTTGATATGTTTTTCTGTTCAAACCATATTTAATCCTGAGTTTATGGAACTCTTTTCCCTATCTTTCTTTATCTGTCCAAGTGCATGAAAGCATTCCCTGTGAATAGATTTTAACTGCAATTAACAGCAAATTAATCCTTCCCTCTAGGTAATCCACATTGCCTCATCAAACCAGAAAACAGTTTAAACCTGGCCTGCTTCTAACTGGAAGCCACATGTTAATAACTTACTGTGAAGAACAGGAAAGCCTCCAATAGGTGAGTACAACTAAGGTAATTTGAATATGGGTGAATACAGGAACAAATTCCCAGGCTCTCTTACTCTCTTTGTTGAAATCCATTCTTTTGGAAAATCATTTTCTTTAGCCATTGGACAACAAAATGCATTGTCAAGAAATTTTATAGCAATAATTATAAAAGATGTCCATTTGAACCCATTGAGGTCTCATTGATTTTATAACACCCAGCAGACCTCCCTGCAGGAGAACACTATATTTATGTGAGCAATATATGCGAGAATTGAGATCGTAAAATTAAATGACCACATAGAACTGTCATTTGTATGATGAGCGCCTACATATGTGAAGGCTGGTTTATTTTGCAGTGTTGAGTTGCGTTAAATGGTCCACTTTCAGTGAATGTTTTTAATCACGCATTTCTTCACTCTTTCTGCAATATTACACTTGAAGGACTGGTAAGCAGTTTGCTATGAAATGCTAAATGGTTACTGGAACTACTATTCTGACAGAAGAGCTCACTAAAATAGAAGTACAGTACATATTGTATGCAATTGTTTTATGAGAGACATTATGGTTACTAGAATAGCATTTCACCATTACCAACTGCTGAGAGAAAAGTCATTAAGATATTTGGCAAGCCAGCGCAATTTTTCAACAGAGCTATAGTACAAGACCTTAGAACAGCTTCCATAGAGAGAGTCTGGCTGTCTCATAAGAAAAAAAAAAGGAATCAAGTCTCAAGTTTTCTATGTTGTTTTATCTATAGTTGTTTATTTTCAGAGTCCATTGGAAAAGTTATAAGATATGTCAGATATGTCAGGAGAAAAATAGCAAATGCTTGTGTGCAATATATGTATATTTCACATACAAGAATTTTTTGTATATGTGCATGGTGTGTGTGTGTGTGTGTGTGTGTGTATGAAAGATTAACCTCTTGTGATAAATCTTACAACAATTTCAGTGTGTTAAAACTCACCTTTTCCCAGGGAATTGCCTTTGTTGAAAGATTACTGTATATACTTTTAACATTAAATTTCTTGTTGCTGTGTTTTTTATAAGAAGAAGTCATTCATGAATGGGATGGGTGAGAATAGGGATTAGTCTGAAAGCACTTCATCAAATAAAGGAAAATAAAATAAGCAGTTTGCTGTGAACATTTAACATTTCCTACCATGTATTGGTGGTTAAAAAAAAAAGTCTAATAACAGCTTTGTAAATGTTTTGCAAATATATATGCCCAAAATATATAAACACACGTTTGTGTGTATGTATTTGTGTGCATATTATGTATATGTATAAAATATATGCACAGTAGATAACTTTTTGATTGCCAAACCAACAAACCTTGCCACTTGCTTCTGCCAGTGCTACTTTTTTATGCTACTTCTTTATACCTCATTTCATCAAGAAAAAATACCAGCATTCACCAAAAGTAACTATACTTTGGACTGTCTCTAAAACAAAAAACATAGAGCCAAATTGGAATGATTTAGTCAGATACATGAATATATATGAATAATTGTGAAGGCAAAACTAAGCTATCTTTCTTATCACTGCTATGGTCCCTTTAGTAAATACCATACAACCTTAAATGGAGCGCCTGGTCAGTAATTATTAGCTGGATGGATATTCAGAGAAAGGATGCTGACAATCTAATAAACAATAGTGCTTAATAGATATTTTAAATTACCCAGAAAACTGAATTCTATTTCTGTATATTCAAGACTTTTGACTCCATATAGAAAGGTCCTGAGTTTCTCACAAAAATTATAAAAGAAAAATAAAAGCTATGTAGTCTATTCAGTTACAAAAAAATCAACTCAGTTGAATTAAGCAAATTTTTTATTCTTTAATGTTTTGTGCATATAGAAGAATCCAAAGTAGGAGCTAAATGATGAAAACTCATGAATACAAGGGAACAACAGACACTGGGGCCTCCTTGTCAGTGGAGGGTGGGAGAAGGGAAAGGAGCAGAAAGAATAACTGTGGGGCCCTAGGCTTAGTACCTGGGTGATGAAATAATCTGTGCAACAATCCCCCAACAATGACACACATTTACCTGTATAACAAACCTGCACATGTATCCCTGAACCTAATATAAAAGCTTAAAAAAAATCCAAAGTATATATAACTTGTAGAATGATGATGTTTAAATTGCTCATGATAGCTAGGTCTGATTTCTATCAAGATCTCTATGACTTTTTTTCATAAGCCAGTTTTTATCTCTCCAGCTACTGATAATAAAATTCATCAATATTATTAAAATAAGTGTAGAGATCACCTTTTTTTTTTTTACACAATTTTGGACAGCACCAAGGTGACAAGGAAGATATTGTTCTTGATGGAGGTGATTTTTTCTAACAAGGAAATGAAGTAAACCCTTAACTGCTGATCTTTCAATAATCTCCTTTTCATTCATACACTTTATTTCAAATAAACTATTATAGTATCTTATACAGATGGTATAAGGATGACCTATTTTATTTAAAATTAACAAGTTTCTTTCTTTACCTACTCTGCTGTATCCCATCATAGCTACATTTCTTCCCAGTGGAAGCCAAAATGGTCTGACATAGTCACTGACTTTCTATACCTAGAAATTCGGATGTGGTGGAAAGAAGGGGAAAGAGACTGGAAGAACTGAGGCACATTGTCCTTTGGTTCTACTTCTCCCTTTGTTCAATCTGAAGATTCAATCACATATTAGTCTGTAAAAATTCTAAAACCTGTACTCACTGTAGAGCTCATTCCACTATGTCATGTGGAAGCAGAAAGGAGTTAACTCCACTCTACCTTGAAAGCTCTAGCACCATTTCACTTTTTCTTTTTTTCATTTTTTTCTTTCTCTTTTTCTTTTCTCTTTCTTTCTTTTTCTTTCTTTTCTGCTTTCTGTCTTTCACTAGTATCTTCTAGCATTATAAGTGGTATATGGCAGGTTGTATTTGAATAAATTAATAAATGAATTAATATACAGATGACTAAACAATAATTGGAGTAAACAAATGAGTGAATAAATAGTTTCAATTACTGTTCTATAATACATTTCCTATATTAAGCATATAAACTTAATTACCTTGCAATGGAAAATATTTATAAGAATATTATATATTTTTTCATATATAGGTATTGAAGGTGTTATTCATATTTCATAAGAAAAAATATATCATAGTACAGAAAACTTTAAAAAATTCAGTGCGAAAGGCATTGCCTTTGCAAAACTATTAAGAATTTTTTTTTTCTAGTGGAGTTCCTGACACCTTAAAAATACTGAACTAGCAGCCTTTGTAAAACAATTTTAACAAAATAGATCATTTCAGTTTAAGGAGAACTGTGAAAATTTGCCTGGTAAACAAAAGTCTTATTTTTTAAAATTCTTTCAAGGCTGTGACCCTGGGGAAAGCTTAATTAAACTCAATGAAGAAAAAAATTAAATCATAAAAGTTGAATAAGTCAAAATATAAAATATTCAATTATTATTGCTTGTGGGGTTTATTTTGTAAATATTTTATCCACAGTCTATACTCAGCTTCTTCTGCTTCCCATCTTTTAAGGACTGTCTGGGGAATAAACCCACATTTCCTTACTCAGTTGCTTGACTTCCTTTTAGTCTTCTTATAATTTATTAAATGATGTTTTTAGAAACATAAGTACTTCAAGTTTTCCTTCTTGCTGCTTTGTGTGTTGTTCCTTTCACCCACAAAATTGCTGCAATTAGTGATATAAAAAGGATCCATTAGGGCATCAGCCCATCCTTTGGGGTTTTGGCTATAATTGTTTCTTTCATGGAAGTGCCTCCAGTCGTGCCTCAAATACACAGTATTGAATGCCCCAATATGACATAACTCTCTTAAGATACAGGGGATTTTATTTTATTCAATATTCAGAAACCCCAGAATGGTTCTCATTCATGTTACAATATCTAAAATAATAATGTAGACATCAAAGTTTATCTCATTACTTTTCTGCTATGTACCTGTTCATGAAATGTGAGCCCAAGGTGAATACTGAATAAAGTTTAAAATGCTTTAAATATGAATAAGCTTATAAGCATTGAGTTTATGTTTAAATAAATGGCCTAAAGTTCAGATACGTGTTAATACTATATCAGTAGTTTTTAAATCAACATACTGGTAGCCATTCACCATATCATCATGATTTATCCATCCCAACAATAGACTACATGATTTTTCTAGTAAATCCAAGTTATCAGAAAGTGTTAGTCTCTGATACATCTTTTTATTTTAAACATAAGCATATTTCTTTTACTATAGAGGCTAACCTAAAACTATGAGAATTATTTTATTTTATTAACTAAGCCATACTTTACAAGTTGACAGTAGTGTGTTATTTAAGTTACAACTTGCTTTCAAATTTATATTTTGGATAACTTATTATTATCTCATAATTTATTTAAGTAGGAGGAAAAAATAGTAATTATAATTACACATTTTATTCTACAGTACCTCTTGATGTAAATTATATTCATACCTGCCACTCATATTTTGAATAATCTTTCTATATGTGGAAAAATTCTCACATTGAGTGTCTTCTCCTCAATATGGAAGGCAAAGCCAAAATTCTCTGATTCTCCAGCAATTGTTGCTCAGAAATATGACCTAAGCTATTCCAATCAGAATAACCCAGAGAAGACTGTTTTGGACATTATCAACATGATGCTGGACAGTGCACAGACCTTCTGTTTCATTGGTGTAGTTGGAACAAAACTGTTCCACAAAGTAGCACTTGTAGAAATGAAGTGACATCCATGGTGTGGTAGTCATAGTTTCAGAAAAATCACATACCTGGTCTATGGTTCTCTGTGGTAGCTGTGGCACCAGGGAGGTTCCTTCATCAGGCCATGACATCCTAGTTATGAGCATTGCTCCTGGCAAATAGTTTTAAATCTTCATCTTTCTAGCCATTCTGAAGATTCTCTAAGCAACCTAATATTTTTTAGCAAACTATTTTTTTGTTTGTTTGTTTAAATTGGCCAGTGTAGATTCTGGTGCTTGCAACTAAGAGGTCTGATATAAAAGGTTCTCATTATTTTCATAAGACCACCAAGGTTGGGACATTTTTTTAATTCTCTATGATTATAAGATTGGAAGAAAAATAAAATAATATTCAATAAGTTAAGAAAATTTTCTAAACCTAAGTTATGATCTAATTTAATAAGCAATAGAATGGCCTGATAAATCAGTAAAAGCCATAGAAAATGCTTAAAAAAGAATTCAAAATTAATGACATAATTACAGACAGACACAAGATTTTTAAAAACTGTATTAAAACTTCAAATTTCATTAACTCAGGAGTGAGTTGGAAAATTGGTTCATATTCACTATCTAAAATAAAATTACTAGAATCCCTTGCCCAACAATAATGAGTAAATGTAAAGTGGAAAAAAAAGAAGAAATAATGTTAAAAGAATAAAATGTGTAATTATAATTACTATTTTTTCCTCTTGAAAAGACAACACATAAAAATGACCTCAGGAAGTATGCTGTAGTTTCCTTTTTCTAAAAAATATATCATTATTTAGTACTCATTTAAAGGAATAAAAGTGACAGGAGTACCAATGAAAAGTGTTCTGAAGAGTGGCTCTGAATTATGAAATAGTATTTCATATGCCAGGGTAGTAAAAGTAGAATACTAATTTGGTACAACCAGTTCATCTATTTTTAATTTACACACTGCACTGTGTCATTCATTCACTAATGCTTGAAATATATAGATGTCTGAGATAGCACTTGTTCATCATGGCAACTCTTGACACTAAAACAGTAATGTAATTATCCCCAAAGCAATAGACTATTACCAAATTGATTTATGTGCTATCTCTAGGATACTTTTAAATTCATAGCCTATTACATGAGTACCATGCAAAATTCAACTGAGAATTCAAAATTCTGAAAAAGGACATCTCAGCTACAAAAGTCCCTGCAGGTTGACATTTGAAAAATAGGAAAATATTTAACAGAGAACCACACTTAATTGAGTATTTGCCCTCCCCCAAATATAATGTTATTAAATGGCTGCAAGGAATAGCACAAGAAAAGAAAAAAAAAAAACTATGCTCTGAATTTGGACACTCACACGAGCTAATATACTACTCAATTTAATTAACCAAGGTGGCACTATTTTTCTAAAGTATGTCAGTTGACTTTGCCATTATTAAATTACAGACTTTGTTCTTCACATATTCCAAGATGGAAAATTTGCAGATGTAGTCTTAATACAAGGCTCTTAAAAATGACAATATGAAAAAAAACCCAACATTTACTTGCTTGATAAACTAATCATGATATCATATTTAATATGGGATATTACTTTCTATGTGTATATTTACTGTCAATATACATTTGTAGGGCATGATATGGTTTGGCTATATCCTCACCCAAATCTCTTCTTGAATCAAAGTTCCCATAATCTCTGATAATTGAATCATGGGGTGGTTTCTCTCATCCTGTTCTGGTGTTAGTGAGTTAGTTATCACAAGATCTGATACTTTTATAAGGGGCTTCCCCGTTCGCCGGGCATAGATTTTTCTCTCTCCTGCCACCATGTGAAGAAGGACATGTTTGCTTCCCCTTCCACCATGATTGTAAGTCTTCTGGGTCCTCCCCAGCCATGCTGAACTGTGAGCCAATTAAGCCTCTTTCTTTTATAAGTTACCCAGTCTCAGGTATGTTTTTATTAGTGTGGGAATGGACTAATACAAGGAGACATTAAGTTGAGATATTAAGTGGTGTGCTTTCCCCATTCTATACTCACAGACTCTTTCGTTTTTGCTCTAAAAGAGTCTTTTAATTTCCTTATCACCACTCTCCATCATCATCCAGAGCAGTTAGACTTGAAGGATACAGCATGGTTAAGCTGTATTATTGAAAGAAGTGTGGACAGACTCTTGAGCCAGACAGTTAGAGTTCAAATGCCAGCTTTGTAAGTTGATAATCAAATAATTTTGAGCAAGTTATTTAACTTGCCATGCCTCAGTTTCCTCAAACAAAAATAGGATTGTTGCATGGGTTATGTGAGTTTATATGAATAAATTGCTTGAAATAGCATCGGTTACACAGTTAGCATTAAATGTTCATTGTTATTAGTTGTTACTATGCTCAGAATTCTTTGATGCTAGTAGCCAAACAGATCAAGTTACTTATAGTTTTAACCATTCCTAAAGACTAGATCAAAAGATGCCAGGCATAGAAGAACAAGTGTAGAGTTGGAATCATGCAAGGAGCATAGGAATATAAAAGTTCCAGAGCAAGCACCTCCCATTACAAGCTCCTGAGGGAAAGGTAGAAGCCAGGGCAGTCTGAACTCAGAAGTCAGCTCATTTCTGGCAATCACCCAATTTGGTCAAAAGCTTAACTGTTCTTTGAGATTCCATCTAGGTCCCTGGTCTACACCCTGACCCCAATATTGACAAACACACCCAGCAAACTAGGACTTTTGTATAATCCTCCAGAGAGAATAATAAAAACTTGGAGAGAGAAGGTGGTGACACACAGGGAAAGTCACACCCTGCACCAGGATGATTCAAAAGGAACATATTTATTGCCACAGAATTATTGAATTTCAACTAGATTTCTATTATATATTTTCACAAACATTAATTTTTTTTTTACTAAATATAGTTTCTACTAGATTTTCTCACGTGTTATTTTACTAACGTCTTCTTAAACTCAGGAGTACCATGATGCTTCAATTCTTCTTTCCTTAATGTAATGGCGAAGTCTGCCAAAGATACATATGTTTAAAATGAGTATAAAATGCTAGGCTTCCTGTAATAAAATAGGGCATTCATGCATATAAAGGGAGACCTGCATTTGAGGAAGACTTACATTTGAGTGAGCCCTGCTACCTGCTGGCTAGATGATCTTGTCAAGTCACATAGCCATTACAGAATTATTTTGAGAACCCAATGACAATAAATATGAAATAAATAAATATTTATGACAAATATGAAAGCATTTTAAAAACAGTACAGTGCCCTATAATTATCAAGCATAAATCTGCAACCATATGTCAGCTGCTTTCTTCTAAATGCCCCACAATAACCTCAATATAAACTCATTCTCTCCTGAGAAATGCACACTTTTATGCAGGAAGTTAGCTTTGAAGTTTGGCAGTAATAACAGGTAATTGTTTTTCATGGAATTCATTATTACTTTCTATAGAAAACCTTGTTTATAATATTTAATGATTAAAATGACTCATTCTAAACTTTCTTAATAAAATAATTGGTAAAGGTAATGAAAAATATTTGATGTGACTTACTTTGCTGTGTTTTTTAGTTCAAGACGGAAAAAGATAATGTTAAAAATAAAAGGGTAGTCTAGGATTCTAATGAAAGAGGCCAAACACATACCTAACCCTTGTTTTGTGTGGAAAACTGCAATTATATTGTCCCAAGTCCCCAAAAAAGGGAAAATGAGTCCCCAAATTAAAATCATAGAAATGGATGCCAATATATATTTGTCATATTGAAAAGCAGGAAAATAATAACTATGTTCCTCTCCTATTTCCTGATGATCACAGTGGCAGTGTACACTGACTACTCAAAAAAGTCAAATCAATTCAAAAGAGCAACTCTAGAGGAGTTTTGTATGACTTCATTTCACTGTGTGATTGATATTTATTAGAGTCAAATCCTGCTTAGTCAAGAATTGATTATCTTGTTTGTAAATTAGCTAGAGATTTTTTAAGGGTCTTTCTTACTCCCTCCAGCTCCTAAGTGTTGGTCATTTCACTGTCAGCCTCCCTGCTGAATGGTGGATAGAGAAACTAAAAAGAAACACAAAATGTTCTTTATTATGGCTTAGCAATCCTGACAAAGGCTCATAAGAGATAACTTGAAAGAATTCAGCATGGGTTATTTGTAGATTTGTATATTTCATTATATTTGTGTTCTTCCTTAATTTGTCTCATTTAATTAATAACATTTTATTTCCCTTACTGACAAATGGTAACTGTAAAGGGTCAACTCAAATATATTTCAAATTCTATGAAAACATTTATCTAAAAGCAAATTAATGATACTTTAAAACATCTTATTTTTGCTTTGTATTTTTCATTTTTTTGGTAAAAATACAGTTTTAAATTATAGACTATATTGAAGGATTTAGAAATGTATATACCTGGTATATAATTATTCACATTCTATAATTAACTTTTTTACTTGATTTCTAAAAAGATGTATCTATGTTAACACACACATACACACTATTTATTTTGAAATACAAGTGTTATTCTGTTAGATGAATATACAGTATCTATCTGTTTTCTAATTGACGTACATTTTACCTGCTCCATTTTCCTACGATTTTAAATTACGCTGCAATGATTATCCTAGTACATGTCTCCTTACTAATTTCTATGAGGGTTTGTCATGAGGAACATCCAGGGGTAAAATCCCTGTGTCATGAGATACATTAGCTTTACTATATACAAAACTAATCTCCAGAGAATCTGAACTATTTAACACTCCTGATAGGAGTATCTGAGAGTTTCTGTTTCTCTAACACTTGCTACTATAAGATCATTTTTCAACTTTGCCAGTGACAGATAGAAAAGTTATTTTATGGTTTTAATTTGCTTCCCTTGATAACTAGTATAGTTGAGCACGTTTTTGTTCATTTATTGGCTATTTTTATTTTTTCTACTGTGGATTACCTGTTCATATCCTTTAGACATTTTCATTGGCAATTGATACTTTCATTTGTCACTCACATGGGCTACAAATATCTTCTCTCAGTATGTGACTAGTTTTTCACTTCATCTATAGTTTCTTTTGTGCAAAAAGTTTCACTTATTGTGCAGCAAATATATCACATTTTCTTTTATAATTTGTGTTTTTTTTTTTGTAGTATCTGGAGTAAATAAATCCTTTCTTATCTGAAGGTCATAAAGATGTTATTCTATATTTTCCTCAAAAAGTTTTAAATGACCTAATTTAACTTTTTCCATATGGATAAACAATTATCCCAACATCATTTATCTAACAGTTCATCCTTTTCCCTCATTTATTTGTAATGCTATGTCTGTCATACATTATTGTCATATATGAATGAATTAGTTTTGAGGTTTGTTATATTCAGTTGTTCTATTTATTCATCCTGTACTAATATCTTTATTATTAATTTATTAAAATTTTTGTTATATGTTAGATCGTTTATTATTCCAGTTGTTCAAATTGTCATAGTGATTTTCAGCCATGTGATTTTGCATTCTTAGTTTTTCAGTTCAATGAAAAACCTCCAAAAGTTTATTTATTTAAATTATATTATATTTTGAGATTAATCTGTGGTGCATCATCAAAGTGTTCCCAACAAACAGTTATATGAACATAACTTTCCATTGATTCAGGTTTTAAAAAATAATCTCCAATAATTTTTCACCATGAGTTCATTTCGTATAGCTTTTTCTGCTTTATAGAACATATTTTCTAATTGATTTTTGTTAATTATTGGGTCTTTTTTTTTTTTTTTTGAGGCAGAGTATCGCTCTTGTTGCCCAGGCTAGAGTGCAATGGCGCGATCTGGGCTCTCTGCAACCTCTGCCTCCCTGGTTCAAACAATTCTCCTGCCTCAGCCTCCTAAGTAGCTGGGATTACAGGCATGCACCACCATGCCCGGCCGATTTTTGTAGTTTTTTAGTAGAGACTGGATTTCACCATGTTAGCCAGGATGGTCTTGATCTCCTGACCTTGTGATCTACCCGCCTTGGCCTCCCTAAGTGCCCTGATTACAGGTGTGAGCCACTGAGCCTGGCCTGGTGTATTTATTATTAGGAATGATATTGACTTTTGTTTGCTGGTGAGTTCTAATAATCTGTCCACAGAATCCCTTAAATCCTCAATGTAGGTAATCATATAATTAACAAATAAGGACAGTTTTATCTCTTCCTTTGTGATTATTATTTCCTGGATTTATTTCCTTTCTTTTCTTCCTGCAATAATTTTTGAACATTGTGTGGACCATTGTCTACTAGAAACCATGAGAGTAGGCATCCTTCTCTGATTCCTGACCATATTAGTCCATTATCATACTGCTATAAAAAAAAAAACTGCCTGAGACTGGGTAATTTATAAGGAAAAGAGAACTGACTCACAGTTCTGCATGGCTTGGGAGGCCTCAGGAAACTTACAATCATGACGGAAGATGAAGGAGAGTTAAGGCACCTTCTTCACAAGGCAGCAGGAGGAAGAAGTGCCAAGTGAAAGGGGAAGAGACCCTTATAAAACCATCAGATCTTGTGAGAACTTACTCGCTATCACGAGAACAGCATGGGGGAAACTGCCCCCATGATTCAAGTACCTTCACCTGATTTATCCCTTGACATATGGTGAATATGGTGATCATGGGGATTACAATTCAAGATGAGATTTGGGGGAGACACAAAGCCTAACCCTATCACTGACTTAATGGAGATGCTCATTATTTTCTTTTAGGTTTTTGGTAGATAACTCCAATAAAACTAGGAACATTCTTTTTTGGGGGTGGGGAAGGAGTCTTGCTCTGTTATCAGGCTTGAGAGCAGTGCACAATCTCAGCTCACTTCAATCTCTGCCTCCCGGGTTTAAGCAATTCTCTTGCCTCAGCCTCCCTCGTAGCTGGGACTACAGGAATGCAGCGCCACGCCTGGCTACTTTTTGTATTTTTAGTAGAGACAGGATTTTAACACGCTGGCCAGGATGGTCTCAATCTCTTGACCTCGTGATCCACCCACCTTGGCCTCCTAAAGTGCTGGGATTACAGTTGTAAGCCACCACAACTGACCTCTTTTAAGTTTTTTTTTTTTTTTTAAATATCATGAATGAGTTTTAGAATTCACTAAAGGAGTTTTCAGCATTTATCTTCATATGGTTTATTTTCTTTGACTTGTTAATATATTTCGAAGTAATAGATTTTCTGAAGTTAAACTATTTTTTGTGTTTCAATATTCTAATTATGGTATGTTGATTGATAAATTTGGTTTGGTAGTATTTTGGTAGGATAGTATCTTCAAATTTTTTGCATCCATTTGAATCAATATGTCTATTTTAAAAATATTCTCCTAATTACTATATCTAAACATTAATCTAGCAGTTTGTGTGCTTTTACTCTTCTCCAAAATGGTAGGTATACAATAACAATGTCTGGATCCCTTGAAAGCTTGGTAGAACTTATCTTCTCAGTTTAGTTTCTTTTTGGGTGGTTTTGCTCACCTTTTGGTTATAGGCTGTGACTATGCCTATTCTGTATCTCACCAGGAGCTATGAGCAGCTCTAAGACTTCAAGTAGCAAACCTCACTGGTTCCCTTTCTTGAGGGCGTATTTTAGATCCTGGAAACTTCTGCCTACTGAGAACCTAATGTCAGGAAGGCCAAATCATCATCTGCTCTGCTCAAAACTTTTCATTTATTTTCTGTTACCTGCCACAAAAGATTTTGCCTTTGTATTTGAGAAAGGCCATGTCCTTCTGACTTTCTTATTTTATATTTTACCCATCTTTGATAAGTGTTTGGAACAAAGGGTGTTATCAAAGTATGAACTTCTGTCACACTTTTAATTAAGCACCTGTAAAACTTAGTTTTCTTTTTCAAATATCTAATAGCTAGATGTATTTGTTTCATAGGATTGCTACACTAAAGTACAAACTGGGCTGCTTAAAACAATAAAAACATATTATTTCACAATTATGAAGCCTCGAAGTCCAAAATCAGGTTATCTGCATGGTCGTGCTCCCTCTGAAACTTTCAGAAAGGAATGCTTCCTTGCCCTTTTCTAGCTTTTGGTAGTTTGCAGGCAATCTTTAGTGTTCCTTGGCATTCCTTGGCTTGCATCTGCAGCAGTTCAATCTCTGCCTGTGTCACATGATGTTCTCTCTGTGTCTCTCTCCTCTTCTTATAAGGATGTCAATCACATTGGATTATGGGGCCATCTACTGACTTCATTTTAACTTATATCTGCAAAGATGTTATTTCCAAATAAGCTCACATTCACAAATACTAGAGGTTAGGATTTTAACGTATCTTAAAGACATACAGTAATTCAACCCACAACTGTAGGCATATGCTGCCATAAATTACATATTGAATTCAACATTGAATGTTATATATCATCATATTTTTTTCAACTTATGTGTGTCTTTGTATATTAAAATATACACACAAGCACACACACACACAGAGACATGGTTATATGCATATTTGTAATTTTATCTTTCCAACATATCGAATTTTGACATCCATTTGTTGCACTCTGACTTGCTTCCCTTAATTCTATTATACGTAACATTATTTCCTTTGTTTGAATTTAAGCTGCTATAATTCTGACTGATTAACCTAGTAAAGGCAGTCAGCAGAAAGAACCCAGTCTTCTTATACCAATAGCATAAAGTACCTTAACAAAAACAATCTGTCAATACAATTTCTAAGTTATAATAAACAAAAATAGTATGGAACTCTATTGAATTAGTAAAATCTACCTCCTTGTAATTTGTGGCAATTTATAGTTTTAAGAAATCAGGTGTTTCATGCTGATTAAAGAGGGAACAAAACATAAAATCTTACCTGCAGTAACATGTCAAAATTTTGCAGTGAACTAACAGTTCAGGAAATATAGCCACTCTAGTACACCCAACAGAAAAGTGAAACAACTGGGAAGTAGGACTACGGCAAAGTATGGCTAAATGACCTAAAATTGCATTTTGGAGTATAGCATACATGTGGATAGTATAAGATAACAAATTCGCTATTTATAAATTAAAGATTCTGCGTCATCAATAAACATTTATGGAGCACAGATCATTTGCAAGGTCCACGTATTAAGTTCTTAAGTAAGACATTATACTAATTTTTAAGGTACATAACCTGTGCTAAGAACTTGTATATGCAGAAAAGGGGAGATACAAAGTAATATGTACACATTACTTCAATGATCAGCAAATTTGTACATTATTTCTGTTTTCTTATGTGTCTCAACTATATTGCTTTATTGATGTGACCAATAATTTAGTTTCGCCAGTGATGTATAAAACATCAAAATCAAGAAATATCAAAGTATGTTAGGGTTTCTTATTTGCTTCTAATACTATTTCATGGGTGTTCAATATATCTTTTTGTGGTAAAAGTACAAGTCTTCTCAGAGGACAATACTCTCAGTCATTATCTTATGAAAATATGAGTCAACATAGGAGCAGTGGCCTATTTCAAATTATCATTGATATATATTAGTTAATTTGCTTTCACTTTTACCATAACAAAAGTGCTATTTCTCTGCTTCACCTGCTGGACCATGCCAGCTGGTTGGGAACCAAATCTCTAAAAGTACCAATTAAAATAAAAATAGCTAAATCTGGAATAAGTAATAAAGTATAGCTTTGGAACACTGTGAAAATATATGAGTGATCATTAGTAACACCTGCAGCCTACTTCACTTTGCTTATAATGACCCATTGACAATAGTCTAGTGATAGCATAAAAGCCTGAAAAGTGGAAACAGAAAACTTCAACTTTCCTAGTGACAATTAAACTCAGTTTCTTATAATTTATTTTTATACTAACTCATTTAATTTATATTGATATCAAACAGCATCAACATATTCTCAAAATTTTCCATTATTCAACTAAAATACTCTGTGTGATAAAAAGAGGTATTTTAAAAAATCAACAAGTTACTTATTAAATCAATGTCCTCATCTATAAAATGAGGAAATACGTCTAGTCGAGGACTGCACAGAGTAGCACTCATTAATCCCACACCCAAGATGGAAGTTTTTCTGATGGATTATTCACAGCTTTTTCTATAACGCTTTGATGTAGATTTCTTGTTTCTGAAACCTATGGTCTGAAAGAATAGTTACCTTCTCTTCATATGTTCAATATACTTTGGTATAAGGGGATAAGATAATTTCATTGAGGATTATTATTTAGAAAAAGAAACAATGGAAGAGACAGATCAGTAAGTGGTCCATGGCAATGCAGAAATCCTTCAGGACCAGACATTGTGAAGATTCACGATCTTAGGGATGAGAATTTCCAAGATTAGGCCTCACTCTGCTCTCTGGGTCCTTGACCACTATCCATTATGGCCCTTGTTTTGCCTCCTACAATAGTCTCCATTTTCAGTTATCTTGGTTGGATGTATTTGGGTTTTTTGTTGTTGTTGTTGTTGTTGTTATTGTTGTTTTACTTTAAGTTCTGGGGTATTGTGCAGATCGTGCAGGATTGTTACATAGGTATACACATTCCATGGTTGTTTACTGCATCCATCCCCCTGACACCTTCAGTAGGTATTTCTCCTAATGTTATCTCTCTCCAATCCCCCCACCCCATTATCCCACCTCTAGCTCTCCCACCCCACAATGGGCCCCAGTGTGTGATGTTCCCTTCCCTGTGTCCATGTGTTCTCATTGTTCAACAACCACTTATGAGTGAGAACATGCAGTGCTTGGTTTTCTGCTTTGTGACAGTTTGCTGAGAATAATGGTTTCCAGCTTCATCCATGTCCCTGCAAAGGAGACAAACTCATTCTTTCTTATGGCTGCATAGTATTCCCTGGTGTATATGTGCCACATTTTCTTTATCCAGTCTATTATTGATGGGCATTTGGGTGGGTTCCAAGTCTTTGCTATTTGTAAACAGAGCTGCAATGAACATATGTGTGCATGTGTCTTTATAATAGAATGATTTATAATCCTTTGGGTATATACCCAGTCATGGGATTGCTGGGTCAAATGGTATTTCTATTTCTAGATCCTTGAGGAATCCTCACACTGTCTTCCACAATGGTGAACTAACTTACACTCCCACCAACAGGGTAAAAGTGTTCCTGTTTCTCCACATCCTCTCCAGCATCTGTTGTCTCAGATTTTTTAATGATTGCCATTCTAACTGGCGTGAGTTGGTATCTCAATGTGGTTTTGATTTACATTTCTCTAATGACCAGTGATGATGAGCATTTTTTCATATGTTTGTTGACCTCATATATGTCTTCTTTTGAAAAGTGTCTGTTCATATCCTTCTCCCACTTTTTGATGGGGATGTTTGTTTTTTTCTGTAAATTTGTTTTAGTTCTTTGTAGATTCTGGATATTAGTCCTTTGTCAGATGGGTAGCTTGCAAAAATTTTTTCCCATTCTTTTGTTTGCCCATTCACTCTAATGATTGTTTCTTTTGCCCTGCAGCAGCTCTTAAGTTTAATTAGATCCCATTTGTCTACTTTGACTTTTGTTACCAATGCTTTTGGTGTTTTAGTCATGAAGTCCTTGCCTATGCCTATGCCCCGAATGGTATTGCCTAGGTTTTCTTCTAGAGTTTTTATGGTGTTAGGTCTTATATTTAAATCTTTAATCCATCGTGAGTTAATTTTGTATAAGGTGTAAGGAAGGGGTCCAGTTTCAGTGTTCTGCACATGGCTAGCCAGTTTTGCCAACATCATTTATTAAACAGGGACTCCTTTCCCCATTGCTTGTTTTTGTCATGTTTGTCAAAGATCAGATGGTTGTAGATGTGTGGCATTACTTCCAAGGCCTCTGCTCTGTTCCATTGGTCTATATGTCTGTTTTGGTAGTAGTACCATGCTGTTTTGATTCCTGTAGCCTGGTAGTATAGTTTGAAGTCAGGTAGCCTGATGCCAGCTTTGTTTTTATTTATTTATTTATTTATTTTGCTTAGGATTGTCTTGGCTATGTGGGCTCTAATTTGGTTCCACATGAAGCTTAAGTTTGTTTTTTCCAGTTCTGTGATGAGGTCACTGGTAGCTTGATGGGGATAGCATTGAATCTATAAATTACTTTGGGCAGTATGCCCATTTTCACGATATTGATTATTCCTAATCATGAGTGTGAAATGTTTCTCCATCTGTTTGTGTCCTCTCTTATTTCCTTGAGCAGTGGTTTGTACTTCTCCTTGAACAGGTCCTTTACATCCCTTGTTAGTTGTATTCCTAGGTATTTTATTCTCTTTGTAGCAATTGTGAATGGGAGTTCATTCATGATTTGGCTCTCTGTTATTGGTGTATAGAAATTCTTGTGATTTTTGCACATTGATTTTGTATCCTGAGACTTTGCTGAAGTTATCATCTCAAGGAGATTTTGGGCTGATCTGATGGCGTCTTCTAAATATACAGTCATATCATCTGCAAATAGAGACAGGTTGACTTCCTCTTTTCCTAATTGAATACACTTTATTTCTTTTTCTTGCCTGATTGCTCTGGCCAGAGCTTCCAATACTATGTTGAATAGGAGTGGTGAGAGAGGGCACCCTTGTCTTGTGCCAGTTTTCAAAGGGAATACTTCCAGTTTTTGCCCATTCAGTATGATATTGGCTGTGGGTTTGTCATAAATAGCTCTCATTATTTTGAGATACACCTACTTTATTGAGAGCTTTTAGCATAAAGGGCTGTTGAATTTTGTCAAAGGCCTTATCTGCCATCTATTGAGATAATCATGTGGGTTTTGTCTTTGGTTCTGTTTATGTGATGGATTACGTTTATAGATTTGCATATGTTGAACCAGCGTTGCATCCCTGGGATGAAGCCGATTTGATCATGATGAATAAGCTTTTTGATGTGCTGTTGGATTTAGTTTGCCAGTATTTTATTGAAGATTTTCACATCAATGTTCATCATGGATATTGGTCTGAAATTTTCTTTTTTAGTTGTATCTCTGCCAGGTTTTGGTTTCAGGATGATATTGGTCTCATAAAGTGAGTTAGGGAGGATTCCCTCTTTTTGTATTGTTTGTAAGAGTTTCAGAAGGAATGGTACCAGTTCTGCTTTGTACGTTTAGTAGAATTCAGCTGTCAACCTATCTGGTCCTGGACTTTTTTTGGTTGATAGGCTATTAATTGCTGCCTCAACTTCAGACCTTGTTATTGGTCTATTCAGGAATTCAGCTTCTTCCTGATTTAGTCTTGGGAGGGTGTAAGTGTCCAGGAATTTGTCCATTTCTTCTAGATTTACTGGTTTATGTGCATAGAAGTATTTTTAGTAATCTCTGATGGTAGTTTGTATTTCTGTGGAATTGGTGGTGATATCTCCTTTATCATTTTTTATTGCATCTATTCAATTCTTCTCTCTTTTTTGTTAGTCTGGCTAGCGGTCTATCTATTTTGTTGAACTTTTCAAAAAACTAGTTCCTGAATTCATTGTTTTTTTTTGAAGGGATTTTTGTTTATGTGTCTCTATTTCCTTCAGTTCCACTCTGATCTCAGTTATTTCATGTCTTCTGCTAGCTTTTGAATTTGTTTAATCTTGCTTCTCTAGTTCTTTTAACTATGACATTAGGTGTTGGTTTTAGATCTTTTCTCACTTCTCCTATGGGTATTTCATGCTATACATTTCCCTCTAGACACTGCTTTAAATTCTGGCATGTTATGTGTTCGTTCTCATTGGTTTTGTAGAACATCTTTATTTCTGCCTTCATTTCATTATTTATCCAGTAGTCATTCAGGAGCAGGTTGTTCAGTTTCCATGTAGTTGTGTGGTTTTGAGTGAGTTTCTTAATCCTGGGTTCTAATTTGATTGCACTGTGGTCTGAGAGACTGGTTGTTATGATTTCCATTTTTTTGTATTTGTTGAGGAGTGATTTATTTCCAATTATGTGGTCAATTTTAGAGTAAGTACAATGTGGTGCTGAGAAGAATATATATTCTGTGGATTTGGGGTGGAGAGTTCTGTAGATGGCTATTAGGTCTGCTTGGTCCAGATCTGAGTTCAAGTCCTAGATACCTTTGTTAATTTTCTGTCTCATTGATCTGTCTAATATTGACATGGAGTGTTAAAGTCTCCCACTATTATTGCGTGGGAGTCTAACTCTCTTCGTAGGTCATTAAGAACTTGCTTTATGTATCTGGGTGCTCCTGTATTGGGTGCAATTAGGATAGTTAGCTCTTCTTGTTGCATTGATCCTTTTACCATTATGTAATGCCCATCTTTGTCTCTTGATCTTTATTGGTTTAAGGTCTGTTTTGTCAGAGATTAGGATTGCAACCCCTGATTTTTTTTGCTCTCCATTTGCTTGGTAAATCTTCCTCCATTCCTTTATTTTGAAGCTACATGTATCTTTGCATGTGAGATGGGTCTCCTGAATACAGCACACCAATGGGTCTTGACTTTTTATCCAATTTGCCAGTCTGTGTCTTTTGATTGATGCATTTAGTCCATTTACATTTAAGATTAATATTATTATGTGTGAATTTGATCCTGCCTTTTGGATACTAGCAGGTGGTTTTGCCCATTAGTTGAAGCAGTTTCTTCATTGTGTCGATGGTCTTTACCATTTGGCATGTTTTTGCAGTGGCTGATATTGGTTCTTCCTTTCCATGTTTAGTGTTTCCTTCAGTAGCTCTTGCAGGGCAGGCCTGGTGGTGATGAAATCTCTCAGCATTTGCTTGTAAAGGATTTTGTTTTTCCTTCACTTATGAAGCTTAGTTTGGCTGGATATGAAATTCTAGGTTGAAAGTTCTTTTCTTTAAGGAGTTGAATATTGGCCCCCAACTCTTCTCTGGCTTGTAATATTTCTGCCAAGAGATTTGCTGTGAGTCTGATGGGCTTCACTTTGTGGGTAACCCAACCTTAAATGTAGGAAAAAATGTGGCTGCCTTTAGCATTTTTTCCTTCATTTCAACCCTGGTGAATCTGACGATTATGTGCCTTGGGGTTGCTCTTCTCAAGGAATATCTTTGTAGTGTTCTCATTCTCTGTATTTCCTGAATTTGAATGTTGGCCTGCCTTGCTAGGTTGGGGAAGTTCTCCTGGGTAATATCCTGAAGAGTGTTTTCCAACTTGGTTTCATTCTCCCCAACACATTCAGGTAAACCGATCAAACGTAGATTAGGTCTTTTTACATAATCCCATATTTCTTGGAGGCTTTGTTCATTTCTTTTCAGTCTTTTTTCTCTAATCTTGCCTTGTTTTATTTCATTGAGTTGATCTTCAATCTCTGATATCCTTTCTTCTGCTTGATTGATTTGGCTATTTAAACTTGTGTATGCTTCATGAAGTTCTCAGGTTGTGTTTTTCAGCTCCATCAGGTCATTTATGTTCTTCTCTAAGCTGGTTATTCTTGTTAGCATTTCATCTAGCCTATTTTCAAAGTTCTTAGATTCTTTGCATTGGGTTAGAACATGCTCCTTTAGGTCAGAGAAGTTTGTTATTACCCACCTTTTGAAGCCTGCTTCTGTCAATTTGTCAAACTTATTCTCCATCTGGTTTTATTCCCTTGCTGGTGAGGGGTTGTGAGCCCTTAGAGGAGACGAGGCTTTCTGGGTTTTGGTGAATTCAGCCTTTTTGCACTGGTTTCTTCCCATCTTCATGATTTATCTACCTTTGGTCTTTGAAGTTGGTGACTTCTGGATGGGGTCTCTGCGTGGACATCCTTTCTGTTGATGTTGAAGCCATTTCTTTCTGTTTTTCAGTGTTCCTTCTAACAGGTATCTCTGCTGCAGGACTGCTGGAGGTCCACTCCAGACCCTGCTTCCCTGGGAATCACCCACGGGGGCTGCAGAACAGCAAGGATTTCTGCCTGTTCCTTCTTCTGTTAACTTCATTCCAGAAGGGGACCTGCCAGATGTCAGCCAGAGGTCTCTTGTATCAGGTGTCTCTTAGGATAAATGTGGGTCAGGGAGCCACTTGAGGAGGCAGTCTGTCCCTTATCAGAGCTCAGGTGCTGTGCTGGGAGCTCCTTTGTCCCTTCAGAACTGCTGGGCAGGGATATTTAAGTCTGCTGAAGTGGAACTCACAATTGCCCCTTTTCCCAAGTGCTCTGTCCTGGGAAGGAGGGGCTTTATTTATAAGTCTCTGATGGGCTGCTGCCTTTTTTCAGTGATGCCATGCCCAGTAAGGAGGGAGTCTAGTCAAAGTCTACCTGTAAAGGCCTTGCTGAGCTACCACGGGCTCCACCCAGCTGCTGTGTAAACTTCCTCCTGATTTTTGTCTACACAGGCAAGGTTATGGTGGACTGCCTCAGTAATGCCAGATGCCCCTCCCCCCACTGAGCTGGACCATCCCTGCTTGAGCTCAAACTGCTGTGCTGGCTGCAAAAAACTGGAGCCAGTGGGTTTCAACTTGCTGGTCTCTGTGGGGGAGGGACCTGCCATGCCAGATCACTTGGCTCCCTGCCTTCAGCCCCCTTTTTTTCAGGGTAATGGGTGGTTCTATCTTGCAGGCATTCCAGGTGTTGACTAAAATGCCTGTCCAGATTTTGTGCTGGAAACCTGTGTGGCACTGGCGCGAATCTGCCAGTCTGTGGGCTGCGAAGACTGCGGGAAAAGCGCAGTATCTGAGCCGGAGTGCAGGAGTGTCCAGCAAAGTCCCCGATGGCCTCCCTTGGGTAGGAGAGGGAGTCCTTCATTCCCTTGCACTTCCCAGGTGAGGCAATACACCACCCTGTCTCGGTTTGCCCTCCTTGGGCTACATCCACTGTCCAACCAGTCTCATTGAGATGAACCTGGTACCTCAGTTGGAAATGTGGAGATCCCTTGCCTTCTGCATCGCTCTTGCCGGGAACTGTGCTCGGGAGCTGTTCCTATTCGGCCATCTTGGTGGAAATCCCCTCAGTTGGATGTATTTGTAATGGATGTTGGAAGATATACCTTATTTACAGGCCATTTTATAATAATGTGAGAGTGGCAAGTGTAGTTGTAAGTCCCAAAAAGTTAAAAGACTTGAGTAGAGGTTTATGGTTTCTTAAGCAATACAGTTATTTCAAAAACTTAGTTCTATCAGCTTTCAGTCAGACTTGTAGCTTGTATAAACATTCATTTTTATTGTAATCATGTATTGGAATGTGATTATTATTTCACAATCTTGGTGAATATTTTCACTGTGCATAGAATTCTAGTATGACAGTTCTTTCCTTTCAGCAAATTAAAACCATCATCTACTGATACCTGCCTTCCATTGTGAGCATTGAGCAGTCAGCTGTCAATGTAACAATTCAAAGTAATCTATAAACCCACAGTTCATGCTTTCAAGATTTTTCTTAAGATTTTCTTCCTCTCTTTAATTCTGTTTTTTTAAAAGATTTTGCAGTTTTACTCAATTGTAAAGTCAAGCATTCATACTGATTTTCTTATGTAAACTGTACTTTACAGTAATCAAATAGTCAGTAGGAAGTTTCTCCTTATAAAAAGATTCCAATTAATAAATAAGGAAAGAATAAAAGAATTATATCCATTTTGTAACTCCTAATCCATGAATAGAGTTAAACATTGACTAGTTCCTGTTACTGTTGCTGCTTAACAAACGATTCCAGTCCTTGGTAGATTTAAACAAGCTTTTATTTTGCTCATAATTTTGTGTTGGGAATTCAGGAAGAACTTGGCTGGGCATCTCTCTCTTGGAATCTCTCAGCAATTGTAAGTAAAGGTCAGCTGAGGCTACAGTGATATGAAGACTCAACTGGACTGAATATACAGGGTGGCTGATTCATGCCGCTAAAAGTTGATGCTGGCTCTCAACTGAGAGCTCTAATGGGATTGACTGGAACATCTACAAGTGGATTTTCCAGCATAGCAGTCTCAGAGTAATTAGACTTGTCATATCGCAATTGGCTTCCCTTAGAGCAGGGTTCTCAACCTTGGAATTATTGACGTTTGTTGTAGGGTGTCTGTCCTGTGCATTGCAGGATGTTTAGCCGTATCCCTGCCTCTATCCACTAGATGGCAGTAGTACCACCCTCCCCATTGTCTCCAATGGAAGGGAGGATTAAATCGCACAAGAAAGGGAATGATTGTCCTAGTGAGCATCCAAAAAGAGGCAGTTGGGAGCTGCATAATTTTTATCTGACTTAGCTTCAAAAGTCTCACAGCATTATTTCCACTGTATTCTACTGGTTACAAGAAAATCACTAGAGTAAATTTGAGATTTTAGAAGAATCTCTTAATGGTGGAGTGTCAAAAAATTTTTAACATATTTTAAAATACCTACAAATGGCCAATGATATCAAAAAAATTAAGAAAATACATGTGAATCTGACAAAGCCTCTAGTTCTGATCAGAAATTTATAGAAAATACATGGACTATACGAAGTAATACACAGGGATTAATGAGAAATATCCAGTTGATCCTGATAGTGAGAAAGTCTAGAAGTTCTAAGACCAACATTATCAAACAAATAAAATTCAAGTCCAAAAAGACTGAGGAAAAGCCTAGAGACTAAAAGAGACTGAAGCGACATGTCAGCCATTACAATGCATATACTTTATCTGAATTATGATTTAAACATTATAAGGAAAAATTATGAGACAACTAGAGAATTTGAATACTGACTGAATATTTGATAATATTAGAAATATTATTTCCAACGATAATGTTTTTGAAGGTTTTTTTTTTTCAAAGAAAGATTTATTTTACTTTGGAAACATATTCTGAAATAATTGAGGCTGAAATAATGTGATGTCTGGAATTTGTTTCAAAATAATACAAAGCTGGGGAAAGGGGATCAAGCATTTCTAATTTTTAAAATTCATATTTAGTAGATGGCCACAACTTTGTTCACTTTTAGAGTTATCACTCTTCTTTTACATTTTATTCAAATTATATATGCTCATGATAATTTTTCACAATAGAGTACTCATTTAGGGAAAAATAGCAATAAATTAAAACACAGAGAAAAGCAACATTAAATTTTCTATGCTTCCTTTTGGTCATATTCCTATTTGTAGGCATAATGGAAACATAATTCAAATCAAATTGTATTTACCAATTTCTTGGTCAAAATTATATAGTGTACACTTTCCTACATTATTTAGATTTCTCCAGTAGTTCTCTGACAATAATATTTTAGTTGTGGTCACATAAGTTCTGCACAAATAAGTTAAAGTCAAAGTCTTTCTCTGAATATTTAAAAAATATATATTGTAAATGAAAACTTTTTTCCCCACTGTGTCTACTCATTGGCTATGAATAGCATAGATTTAAAAATACTTTAGCATTAGGAGAAATACCTAATGTAGATGACAGGGTGATGGATGCAGCAAACCACCACCATGGCATGTGTATACCTATGTAACAAACCTGCACAAGTACCCCAGAACTTAAAGTATTAAATAAATTATAAAAAATAAAAATAAAAAACTAAAAATACTTTTTAAAACCCAACTCATTTATTTTAGAAGTTTTTAATTGTTTCTCTTGTATTTTCTAGGTATAATTTGTAACTTTTTCCTCCTTTTCCAATGATTATATCTCTTCTCTTTTTTTTTTTTTTTTTTGTATGCTGGCAAAATTTTCAACACATAATAAATAATAGTGGTCCTGACAATTGTGTTTTTAAAAAATATATTCTCCAAAATTTTAAAAATCAAAATCAGATACTATGAGTGCTTCCAAACCCAGGATGTCATTTCAGTTTTGTTCAGTCCTCAGAAGATACAGATTCACAGACGTCTCAGGTACAAAATAGCACCATGAATTCTGTCTTAACGATGGGCCATCTCTGTTCATAGGCTCAGACTTCATTCATTCATAATATTTGGGTCAATTCTAGGAGATTTGTAAATGATGAAACATCAGTTATGATGAACCACTATTAAAGAACAAACTTGATTTTATACATGGCGATATGGCTTTCAAAGACCTCCTATGAAAACTGACACGATGCCTGACTAATGCATTGCCAGTCTTATACATAGTAAGGAAGGTCAGCTCTTACCAGGCTAAAGATTTAGCAAATTTTGGGAACCTCACAAAGATGGTAATTCCTCTAAATGTATAGACGTTACAGGTGAAGTTTTTTAGAGAAAGTTTTTGGGGGTTTGGTTTACTAGCTTTGCAACCTGCAATACCAAAAATAGAGGCTTTTAAAAGTCTAATCTGAGATTTCTTATGGAAACTTTCAAACAAATGTTAATTCTGTAGCTTTAGTGGTTGGTCACTACTGTATGCCTCTATTTTTGCAAAGCAACTCAAGGAGGCCTTATATGTTTAATCATTATTCGTGCTTCAGCTATGTGAATCATTATCACAGACCTGAACGGAACAAGCCTTTTTGTAAATAAGAGTAATCTTGAGAAAGAGAGAGATTATTTGTGATTGTAAGAAGGGGAGTAAGGTAACTGCCAGGAAGAATTGTGGATGAGTTTTTAAATGTCATAAAAGAAACAACTAAATGTCCTTTCATTGGGATGCTGAGCATTGCGTAACCAGTCCTCTGGGAACTCTGTAATTCCATGATTTGTGCATGTTTGGTTATCTTTAAATGGGTCTCACTGTTTCCTGCTCATAGTAATGCAAATGGTTCATTTTCATGGAAAAACAAATTAATTTTGATAGGTAAAAATAGCTATATATAGATATATTTAATATATGTAATAAATTTAACATATATACAATTTAACATATATGTTAAATTTATATTAGATATGTAATATATATTAAGATATTTATAACATGTATATTCTATATATTAACATACATATCTTAGTATCTAATATAGATTAACATATTTTCATAAATTATATATCTATTATAGATATATATTTTATGTAATATATAAATAAATATTTAGTAGAGAATATTTTATCTTTTATCAGAAGTCTTCCTTCAAAAGATATGACAGAAAATGTATTACAATTCCAGTTTTGGAAAATATTAGTGCAAAACATTTAAATGATGATGAGTGCATCTAGAATATATAAAGAACCCCTATGAAGCCCTAAGAAAACAACAGCCTCAAAAGACATTTTATTAATTCGGTATTTGATGTATGACAATATTACTCCCAAACTCAGTAGCTATAAAACAGCAAATATTCATTATCTCACAGTCTCTATGGGTCAGGAATTCCGGTGGGTACCTCTGACCCAGGGTCTCTCATAAAGCTGCCATCAAAGTATCAGGAGATGCTGTAGTTTCCTTTGCAGGCTCTGCTAGGGGAGGATCCAGTCATGCTGTCTCATATGGTGGTTGACAGAATTTAGTTCTTGCCAGCCCTTGCAGCTGTTGTCCAGAGCCCTTCCTCAGTTTCTTATCTTGTGGGCTTCCCCATATCATAGCTCACAACCTGAGTCCTGGATTCCCACAATGTGAGTGCATGAAAGGGTGAGAGAGAGGAAACTGAAACCATAGTCTCCTGGTAACCTAATCTCAGAAATGACATCTCATTATTTTCTGCCATGTTCTATTTCTTACATGCAAATCACTAGGTCTAGGTCCTCACTCAAGGGGAAGAGATTACCCAAGAAGGCAAAGATCACTGGAGTCCATCTTAGAGGGTACCTACCTATCCCAGTCAAGAGTAGAAATTTATAGAACAAAAAGACAAAGTACATAAACCTACTAAAAAATGTTTAACCTTGTTAATAATAAAGAAAATGCAAACTAAGACCACAGTTTCACAATCACTAGATTCATTTTTAAAAGTAAAAGTCTGACAATACTAAATGTTACCAAGAATTTGCAGAAATGAGGAAGTGATGGGAGTGGAAACTAATACTATTTTAGAAAATAATTTCTCATAACTAGTAAAATTCCACTGACTCATAATCTGACTCAGTAATTCTTCTCCCACATATATATTCTAGAGAAATTGCATGTGAAGATCAGATGTTCAAAATGTTCTTAAACACATTGTTCATATATAGTATGATCCAATATAAATTTTCAAAAAAAGGAAAAGCTAAGCAATATCTACTTTAGAAATACATTTGTACTATATATAGTTACATTATAAAGAAAAGCAACTAAATGTGATTATACAAAGTTGAAACTGCAGGTTCCGTGTGAGTGGGAGGGACGGAGATGTGATAGAAATAGGCTCATAAGAGGCTTTAACATTTTCTTCAGCTGAGTGACACATCCATGAGTATTCATTTATTTTTTGGCCATTACTTCTAAACCACACACAAATACATTTTCAATGACATGTTTTGCATTTTTAACTAAAATTGATGAATTTCTTTGACATTATGAAGAGTACTGTATATGTCACAGCATCCAGTAAGGATTAATCAAAGCAAGTCATGACTGCATTATACTAATGGAAAAACATCTCTGTAAGGACTTTGTTGTAAAGACCCATCAAAGATTGATTCAGTAACTGTTCATATTTTCATGAATGCATTCCCTGAATATAATGGGAATATTCCTGTAGTGTGGTCATCCTTATTGCTCTTTTTTCAACTGTTTTTAATATCTTAAATATTTCTTTTGTTGAGGAGAGTATACTGATTTTATATTTCCTAAACTACATTCTCCAAAGAAAGGAATAAGTAATTAAAGTAATATGATTACCTGAATTTAAGAATGTACCAATGAACCCCACTTCAGTTCTCTAAATAGTATCCAGTGTTTTCAAATAATCAATTTACAAGAAACAAAAAATGAATAGCAGGATTTAAATATGTAGAAACTTAAATAACTAACAAGGAAATTCTTCAAGACATGCTATATACACAGTATTTATTCAAATAAATTAGTTTGTGTTAAAAGCAAAATCTTGAAAATAATTATACAGTGTCAGAGCAAATATTATTAAATTAGTTACATAAACCAGCACCATGTTTAACTCACCCTGAAAAAGGCTTATATTTGTGGTTTGAATATAAGAAACAGAAATGCTAATCATTCCATCTGGAAATTAAAATCATAAACTGCTAGATTAATGAATGTTTTCAATGAGCTCTAACATGCAGAATAGTAAAGACAGGAATTTGTTTTGATGAAAATGATTAGATTTTTTAAACATTTTTAATACTGAGGTTGGAGAAATCAAACATGATGCAGTATAATTTAGAAATATATCAATCTTCATTATAAAACAGAATGCAGCTAAGTTAATTAAATTGTGTTACTAAATGCAGGAATTTAATTTTTTCACAAGTTTGCAAACCGAAAAATGAAGCAACACAAATACATTGAACTTGTTTTCCTTTAAAAACACATTTCTAAATTTATAGCTTTCCTACTGCTTAAGTTTGATAAGGAGTAAAACATGGGGGCATTCTGTGGAGACTTTTTACCTTTTTTGTAAAATATTACATAATCCAAACTCTTGTATTTATCAACCTAATCATTGTTCAGGTTTCATGTAGAACTATAATCAACTTTCTAAATGAGCTCAATGAAAAGCATTTGATTTTAATTTTCTTAAACTTTTGATAACTACTTTAAAAAAATCTTAAATGTAATCATTGTATTTACTCCTTCAACTCTTATCATATATGTGTTGGAGAACACGAAAAATACATTTTTTTTTTTTTTGAGATAGAATTTCACTCTTGTTACCCAGGCTGGAATGCAATGGAGTGATCTTGACTCACTGCAAACTCTGCCTCCCGGGTTCAAGCAGTTCTCCTGCCTCAGCCTCCCAAGTAGCTGGAATTATAGGCATGTGCCACCACACTGGCTAATTTTGTATTTTTAGTAGAGACGGGGTTTCTCCATGTTGGTCAAGCTGGTCTCAAACTCCCGATCTCAGGTGATCCACCTGCCTCAGCCTCCTAAAGTGCTGAGATTACAGGAGTGAATCACTGCACCCAGCCATCTTACTCTTTTATATAAAATATGCTTGAGACTTGAGGGGTGAACAAGACTTATCTGATGCCTTCACTTAAAGATCACAGTATATTAGGGGGGGAAAGACATATCATCAGATAATTACTTATAATTGTGATTAGTGCAACTGAGAAAGAATAAAGTTGTTCCATACTGTATAAAACTATAATTGATGATGCCCAACTTAATCTGGGGAATCCCAGGAGGAAGCTCAGAGTAAATGAGCAGAAAAAAATAAAGGAAAAGGGGACATGATGGAGAAGGGGAATGTCTCAGGTGGGAAGCATCATGACCTTTCAGGAACTCAGAAGATAGCCCTGTGACTGGGACACAGAAATATGGGGGAGGGGAATAAAAGGAGGCAGGGAAAGGGAACAGAGTTTAGCTCCTTTCTCAATTTTCTATCACTGTCCTGGTGAGATGCAGTTTACCCTTTTAAGTACTGTACCTACCTCCTCCAAAATATTTCTGCTTAAATCCAAACTGCACACAGCTACCAGAAGATGTTTCTTAGGCGTATTGCCATTGTGATAATATATGGTGAAATATTATACATTGCAACATACTTAATAATGCACATTGGGAGAATACATAATAAGTCATTAGCCCTGCTTGATCTTGCTTTCCTGTCCTGCCTCTCAAATCTCACTACCTTGAATGTAAATGAGTTAAAAATCCCACATAAAAGACAAAGAGTGACAGATTGCATTAAAAAGCAAGACTCAGCCATATGCTGTCTTCAAGACACTCATCTCACATGATAGGCTAAAAGTAAAGTGGTGAAGAAAGATCTGTCAAGAAAATGGAAAATAAAAAGGAGAAGGGGTTGCTATTCTACTTTCAGACAAAACATACTTTAAATCAACAATGATGAAGAAGGATGAAGGGCATTACATAATGGTAACGGGTTCAATTCAACAAGACTTAAGTATCCTAAATATATATGCACCCAACCCTGGAGCACCCAGATTTAAAACAAGTTCTTAGAGACCTATGAAGAGATTTAGATAACCACACAATAACAGTGGGAAACTTCAACATTCCACTTACAGTGTTAGAAAGATCATTGAGGCAGAAAACTAACAAAAATATTCAGAATCTAAGCTTGACACTTGACCAAATTGACCTAACAGGCATCTACAGAACACTCCTCTCAACAACAGTAGAATATACATTCTCATCTGCACATGGCACATACTTTAAGATCACCCACACACTCAGCCCTAAAGCAGTTCTCAAAAAAATTTTTTAAAATACTGAAATAATATTTATTGATTTGTGTATATTAAACCAACCTTGCATCCCAGGGATAAAGCCTACTTGATGGTGGTGGATTAGCTTTTTGATGGGCTACTGGATTTGGTTTGTGAGTATTTTGTTGAGAATTTTTGCATAAATGTTCATCAAGGAAATTGGTCTGAAGTTTTCAGTTTTTATTGTGTTTCTGCTTGGTTTTGGTATCAGTATGATGCTAGCTTCATAGAATGAGTTGGGGAGGAATATCTCCTCAATATTTTGGAATAGTTTTGGTAGGAAAAATGCCAGCTCTTCTTCATACATCTGGTAGAATTTGGCTGTGAATCCATCTGGACCAGGGCTCTTTTTCATTGGTAGGCTTTTTGTTACTGATACAATTTTAGGACCTGATATTGGTTTGTTCAGAACTTTTTGATTTCTTCCTGACTCAGTCATGTGGGGTTGTGTGTTTCTAGAAATTTATTCATTTCCTCTAGAGTTTACAGTCTATACCAGCACCATTTATTGAAGACATCTTTTCCCCATTGTGTATTCTTAGTGCCCTTGAAAACAATCAGTTGATGATATCTGCATAGATTCCAGGGGTCTACATGTCTGTTTTATGCCAGCAACATACTATTTTGTTTAAAATAGCTTTGTCAGAGACAAAGCTATATCATCGTCATCATCAGGAAGCATGATACTTCCAGCTTTGTTCTTCCTTCTTGACATTGTTTTGGCTCTTTGGAGTCTTTTATAGTTTCATATGATATTTTTATGTTTTTATATTTATAAAGTTTTATATCTGTTTAAAATGTCATTGGGATTTTTTTGGAGATTGCCTTGAATCTGTTGATGGCTTTAGGTAGTATGAACATTTTAACAGTACTAATTCTTCCAGTCCAGGTACATGGGATATATTTTCATTTATTTCTTGTCAGTAGTTTCTACTGGGAAATTTTATAGGATTTAAGTACCAACCATGTATCAAATTTCTAATTTATTAAGAAAACCAAAGTTCAAAAATAAAGTTCTTATTATATTTGTCAAAGATCTCTTAACATGAAGGCAAAAATCATGGATGTAGTATTAACTCACTTTTTTTTTCCATTTAGATGCTTAAAAAGAGAAAAAAAAAAGCTATTATACTCTTATTGCAAGTTTTAAATATCCGTAGTGTCACATACCTGACTTTAAGAATTATAAATCTAGAAAATGTCAACTAATGAGATAGCCATAAGCATATAAGTAGAAAAATCCCCTTTCTACTTCCTAATCACATTTTCTATGGACTCGTGTTACTCTAATATATCAAAATATTCTTATCTTTCTGTGTTAGGCAACTATTTTTTTTTTTTTTTTTAGAAATAATGTTGCAAGTGCTTGTGAGTCCCATGATTCATATTCTGAGTTTGACTTGTAGTTATATGCTTTGTGCAAAGGAATCTGTTGAATCTACTGGACACATGGAGAACAACACTTCCAATCGTAGCCTCATTTACTGGGTTAAGTAATTCTTCAGTTCTCTCATATCATCGTGGGGAGAGATAACGGCTTGGCTTTTGGTGCATATTAATAGAATGAACATTCACCAGAAGATCGTTGTATATCACAAATGGGGTTGAGTTGTCACAGGGGACACCTTGTTTAATCTCCTCAATTTGATTATAAAGGCCCGGATAAGTTCATTGTTCAGAAGTCGTAAATGACGTAGCTGAAATCTAACTAGATTAGCCAAGAAATTAAAATGACTGAGTTAAACCCTCATTCCTTGTGTGGCTATATGGGAGTGTGCTTGCACATGTATGTGTGTGTGTGAACGTTGAAATCAGAAGTGTGATGGTCTCTTGATCCACTGAAGCGATAAGATGTAAGAGTAAAGAAATGTGTAACTTCTTGATGGATGTCCAACTTGCAGTGGACAGCGCAAATTTTAAAAAATTTAAAGAAGGTTTTAATCTGCTACAGCTCTGCTATTTTTGCTGGGGTTGCCTTTTCTTTTCCTCACATACTTGTGATTAATGTTTTGATAGACATATTTCAATAGCTTTTAAAAAGCTACACTTTATAATTTGAAACGTGTGAGAAGTAGCTACCATGAAAACAGTTTTAGCCTTTTTTTTTTTTTTCCTGACTTGTTGGCCTTATCCTGTTAGTCACTGTTTACTCTGAGCTGTAAGGAAATAATCAACGAATGCCTAGAATTCAAGCTCACAAGATCATTTTTCATTTTGGAAACTTCAAGAAGCTTTGCTATATACTGAATCTATAGGCATAACAGAACCACAGAAACTCTTAGTTTGGATTCTCAATGAATTTTACTTCCCTGATAAATCAAATATATTTTAGAAAATTAATGACTTTTGCTTGTTTTTATTTTTGGTGTTTTTCCTAAGGAGCCTCATGTGCTTTATTTTTTATTGTTTTTCTTAGAAAGAGACATGCAATTTAATTCCCAAAGGGAATCTTAGAGACCTTATTTGTGTTACAGCAAGTATCATAGAGAGAGATAGAGATAGAGAGAGAGAGAGAGAGAGAGAGAGAGATTATAAATATAGATCACTTTCTTGCAAAAACAGACTCAATATAGAGTGATTTTATTATATTATATTTCATCTAGTGTCAGAATATCACTAACTAATGACATTTCTCATTAATTAGGTCTTTTTATGTTACTCCCTTTATTTCTACTGAAAGTCATCATATTTCTAGTTAATTCCTGGATATAAAGTACCATATGTGTTTAAAAACCCTCAATGAAGAAAATATTTCCCCATGACTTTCATAAAGGCTGCTATTTTAAATGTCATAATTACCCACAACTTGTCAGTTTTGAAAAAGCATTTTAGTTTTGAGCGCCAAATAGAATAAAAATGATGTTATTGACTTGTAAAGAAGGGACTAAAGCACTCTGATAGCATCTAACCTTTTATCATAACTTATTTAAAGAGCTTTCAGGGGAGGAAAAAAAAAACCAACTAACTTTAAAATGTGGACTAACTTGCTAGTGAAGTGCTTTTTCTTAGTGTAGTGAGCTGAGAAGAGTTTTGGAAAAAAGCCCAGAGGGCATGGTTGTAAAAATGACCATTTGCTACTGGTGCAGATAATAATTTATTCAAGTGAAAGAAAAGAAGAAATTGTCACATATGGCTTCAGGTTCTGATTCTTTCTACCTTCTACTGACTGCTAACAATAATTAAAAATTTTTAGAAGCAACCTGATCAAGGCCTAGAAGACCAGGCTCCTTCATCAAGAGTCAATAGTAGAGGTCAGGATTAATTTGTTGCTTTAAAACATGGAAATTACTCTCCGTGTTTGAGAGCAGTATGTGGCACCCCTTAACTATATGATAAAAAGGGCCTTGAATTTCATTGTATGTGTGTGACATAAAGGGTACCTATTTGGAAAGATTTAATGAGACTGAAATAGAGGGTAATAGATACTGAATTGGGGTAATTTATGTTGTGAACCTAAGAAGATAGCTAGGGAATCTTCAAAGGCAATCACTCCTGCATGACTAAAACTGAAAAGACATTTCAAAGCTCTCTTCCTCTTACATGAAACTAAGTATCAATCTACTGATTTCATAATTTATATATTTGAAGATTTTGATATAAGCAAAATGTATCTATACAGCCATTTTAGTACCTGGCAAGCTAAAGCACAAGAACAAGTATATTTCAGATAATAGGCAGTTATTTCAGAAGGCTTCTTTATGAGAAAGAATATGAATTTGATGATTATAGATGACATAGATGGGATCATTTTATTCTGTACCTATAACATTGAAGGCCTCAGTTTCCATATGACATAATTCCATGAATTTTTAAAATGGCAACAATTTTAATAAAGGACATTACATGATCTGAGATATGATTAGGAATGGGTACAATTCATACACATTTTAAAATATTTCTCATCATCCTAACAACACAAATTAAAATCTGTATAGCTAACTACTTCATGTGCCATAATGTTTGAGGAGTTAAATCTGGGGATCTCTGCTTCACTTCTTGAAATGGACAAATGCTACTAAAATAAAGGGAAAATAAGTATGATAACTGTTAACTGAATAATGTAATGTTTTCATGCTTCTGAAATAGAAATTTCTCTGTTTTCAATAGTTTTATGTGACTAAAATATTAAATAATTGTTCTCCTTTTACCTACAATTTAATTAGGGGAAAAAACAGTTCAAGAGAGATTTCACACTATTGAAGAAGAAAAATTCATCATGGTGGGTTTAAACCATTAGAAGTTAGGTGGAGTGAAGGGATCAGAGGAAAGACACTTTATACAAAGTGGGTATTCTTTTTTTTCCATTGTGTCAGTTATGTCTCATCCTCATTCTTTGGAACTGACTGACATGCTTCAGCAATCATTTTTGACGTTCTATACACATGAGAATTTGGGGCTAGCACAAGCAGCTTTTCTTGAAAATGTCTAAGTGAACTCTGGCAAACAATATGCTACTTAAAAGTGATATACTCTGTTACTATTCTGCAGGTATATTACTTTAGAGTATATTTTTACCATAACACATAACTTCTAAAAGTAAACTCTGCTGTAAGATAAAAATGATAATCAAAGTGTGTTTCCTTCCTATTCTAAGTAATATTAGGAAATTATTTATGTGAGATATTGTAATAAAAGAAGATTGAAATATGCTGTATTTATGCTAATTATCCATTCAGTATCTTCTTCCATAGCCCTTACAATACATATTTGACTGTTATAAGTACACAAATACCAATTCAATGGGGCATTACCATTACCATGTATAAATCAGATGAAATATTTGGTCATTTTGATTATTTTTAACATTTGTTTGTTTTTAGCAAAAATATTTTATAATCACTTCATCTATACGTACTCAACTCAAATTTTAAGTGGTTATTTTATTAATAGTGGTTAAAGACCAATCATTGGGGCTATAAAAGTCCGGTGTGGGGATTACACTACCTCACTTGCAAGCTATGTGAATTTAAACAAGGGGCTTGAAACTTCTTCATCTTTAAAAGGAAACATAAATCAAACTCACCTCATTGATCAAGACCACCTACATAAACTGTGAGCTCAGAAAAAAATAAAAATGTAGGACCCCTTGCTCAAACTTCGTGACCAATTTCAAGATGGCAATAGCAGAGCGTTAAACAAACCACTGATGGCAGAGCTTTCCTCCAAGGACAGAGCTCTTCTCAACACAGAGCCCCATGCAACCCACCTTGGAAATTGTTGTGAAGAGTAAGTTTATAGACTGCTTATTAGCACATATTAGGTGCTCAAAAATAATTTTAACAACTATTTTCTACAAAATTTTTATTTGAGGTGCTCTGGCTATCGTATGGGTGTTTTGGGGTGGGGTAAGGATCTTAACTGAAACTCTATATTTTGGTTTTGTTTTGAAATTTTAAATAATATTTTTAAAAGCCCTTTAGTGAGTTTGATATGCAGCCAAGATTGAAAATCATCAGGTATTTAACTAAATTACTTCTTACTGACTCTGTACTATAACCTTTATATTTATACAGTATATAAAATACCAGTCATAGATTGATTTTTTTAATCCAGTTACAGTAATATAATGGGAATGGAATTATGAAAGTAACTAAAATGACTTGGATTGTTCAAAGGTCAATAAAGGGCTATTGTCCTGAAGGAGCTAATAACCTACAGTTCAAAATGTAATTGAAAGGCTCTTACTGCAAATCCACTTGGGGATGCTTGTTAAAATTTCAGATGTTTTTGGACTTAGCCTGACCTACTGAATCAGAATCTTGGGGTGGGATGGAGAGGGCAGAACACGTGTTTTGTCAAGACCCTCTCTTGAACATATGCTTGAAAATTTGAGAACCATGGGTTAGTACTACAATGCCTACTTCTCACAGCTATTCTTCCCTGAAGCAAATTTAACAGCCAAGACTGTAGTACCCTAATTAACATTGCTGTTCACCTAGTGTCTATAACTCACTGTGTAGCATAGGGCCTGAGAGGAATAAAAAAGCTGCTCTGATTTTTTCCTCTTGCTTTACTGGCAACATCAACCCTCATTTTAGCTATTGAAATAATATAATTTCTTCTCTAGTCTGTTAAAGATGACTATTCTGAAATACATGAAAATTCCTATTTTTATATCCCCTTGTCCGTTTTGTAATATTTATAATACTCTCTCCATCTATATATTTTCCTCTGTTCTTAGATCTTACATAAAAGGCTAATAATACATAATAATAAACATGAAAAACATATGGTTATTATTCTTTGCCTTTTTTTCGGTTTTAACCTTAGGACTATTTCTTTGTATAGCTACTCTGCTCCCTGTGATACAGAGTTCAATGAATGCACATTGCAATTGGAATACTTCTCACCTCAGGCACACAATTTAGCCTTCTATATAATTGACATTAAGAAAGATGAGGGAAAGCGGGACTTAAAGAGGAAAGGCAGTCATATCTAATAATTGCAAATATGAAAGTCAGGGTCACTCATTTCATGGTGAGAAAGAAAACATCAAAATCTTATGTCTTTACATTACCCATTCAGGCAAATACAGAATTTAGTTACCATATTTTAGACTAAATAAATGGCTATGTACTCCTTACAGATCTTATAGAATAGTTCATTCAGTAAAAAAGAACCATTTTATCATTGCCCTCTGAGAGTTACAAATAATTATGGGTAACAAAAGAGGGACAATAAGTGAAAGCATCATTTCTTGCCATATCTTATTTCTCACAGGGACTGTTCATTAACTAGAATCAAGATTCTACTAGGAATTGTATATTTCAAATTTATTTTTATTTTTAATTTACCAGTATAGCCTCTTTCAGCGTTTTTCTGTAATTACTTGAATTTTATTCAACATGTGTCCTTTTTTTGACAGCCATGTTTTTTAGTTCAATAAATGTTATCAAGCATTCTTTGACGGTTTCTATTGCATCAAGTGTAATTAGCTTTTGATTACTGTTAATTTCACAGCATTTTCCCTTTAATAAGTTGCATCAAAATGCTTTCATTTCTGTTGCAGCAAGTTTAATTAGTTTTTGAACCATGTTTCTGTTTTTCCTTCCATTTTTAGAAAAAATGGACAACACCTACTTTGTTTGTTTCTCAGAGGATATCCATGACTTACAATGTAGTGTTCACCAGAAACCCTCACCTAATCCTTACAATACTAAATTGTGGTAAAATGTAGTCTTTTCATTTGCATCAAGAATACTCTCATGTACTCACATACTTACAATTCTGATTATATAAAAAATATGATACAATTTTATTTTCCATTTTTAAAGGTGCTAAATGATTTACTTAAAGCAACTAGGATTCTAATTGGTCCATCAATTCAATTAAAGAAGCTGATTAACACTCCATGTATTCAATTATATGACACAAAATACCTGTATTCTCTTTTCAGAAATCTATTGTGCATTTTGTTTTAGTGAACCCAACTGCTACTTGCAATATCCCTTAGGATAAAAGGCTACTCAAGAGTACTTTTATGCCTATATAACAATTAATGCAATTGTAACGTGCAACATATATTTATGTCTTTTTTAATTATATAGATAGAGCTGTAATAATAGTTATACAAATTTATATTATATAAAACATTAACTCTTAGATATTTAACCGTATGACTTGAATTATAAACTGGGCATATGTCAGGACTTAAAACTTCCAATTACCACCAAGGAAAAAAAATAAGCTAAAAGCAACTACATATCACATTTATTACTATTGAATTCAAATACCAGTGATTCTAAATTCTTCTGTAATATTCAATATTATAACTCATTTTATGATATGGTAATAATTGAAATAACAATATAATAATTAATATTACAGAATGATTGGAGTTCAGTGGAAGAGAAGTAAATGCCCAGTTAGAGAACTGATTATATTCAATATTATGTTATTATCTCCTGTTAACGTGAAACTTTTTAGATATAAAATTGACAATTGCAAAACTTAGAATTGGACATTACAGGTAATGGTATCCTTTAGGTGAACATTTAAAAACATTTTCAGTGCCAGGCTGGAGTTGTATATCAGGCATGGGGCGGTAGAGCAGCAGTGTAATAAGAGAGGTAGATAGAAGTAGGGGCCTCGAGTCCAGTACCTTATCAATTTAGTGTCCCTTGCTTAAAAAAGATGAAACTTGTATTTTAAGAAGCTTAAAGTTTACTTAGTCCTACCATCTTTCTGATGTTACTTTCATTTGCATATTATTATTCTAAATGTTCATTCAAATTCCATACTTGTTAGAGGAAACTCCCTATATTCAAAGGGAGTCCATACTGTTTTCAGCTAGTTCTGAAGTACTGGTTTTAAACTAAAGTCTGTCAGCTTGTTTCTTTCACTCTTGGGTTTTAATTCTACCCAACCAATCCATGTTGGTGGCTATTGGGGCAGATGGGCAGAGCACACTTATTGTCTGTAACACACATAATTAAGGTTAAAAAAGCATATTTCTTTGGATTAACAGACTTTATTCATACCTATATAGCAATAAATATACTATATAGAAATGGAATGCTTGCATATAACATTTTTCTTTGTTTAATATTTAGGCAGAGAATCATAAATTCTATCATATCTTTCTTGATTAAATTTCAAATGACTGTAATTTATCTAATTTCATTGGTATATCTTCATTGAGAATCCCTTAGAATACTATTTTTAAAAACTTCAGGGCTCGCGATTTGTAAAATCATAGTTTCTGTCTTGTAATTAATTTTAATGTATTTTTATTTTCTGTAATAAACCCCTTTATCATGCTCACATTACTGTTATGATATGCCTTTTACATTTTTTTAAATATGTAATTGCTTTAATGCATAAATTTTCCAATTCTGCAGCCACTGCAGAGGTTAAAAAAGTCTACCAAGAAAATATTCACAGTAAACCCTCATGATGAGTTCCTTTGCGTATTGCTCCAGAGAAAAACAAATCAGCACTAGAAGGAAAATCTGTTCTGGGAAGTCCCACGTGGCTGGTGTAATGACCCATCCCCACAGGAGGACTGAACAGAATAGATCCATTGTGGCTTCCCAAACGGCTGTGGCTGGCAGCCTCTGGAGATGAGGAACAGCAGCCGAAGTGATAGAGAAAATAAAATGTTCTGCTTGAATGCAAGTTATATTTGCCTGTCTTCCTCAACTCTCTTTCAAAAAATGTTGCCATTTCAGACCAGGACACCTGCTAATTTTTTTTTTTTTTTTTTTTTTTTTTTTTTTTTGGTCAAAGCTTCGTGGAACAACTAGACTTGCATCAATGAGATCTATCTTCTTGGATCGACTGATTTCCTGTTCACAGTCTCTTAAATTCATCTCAAATCTAAACTTCCTTCAGAAAGCTTTCCTACAGATAAGGCACCATCACATGTCTTCTTGGCAAGATTAGGAAGCAGGGAAGCCGTATCTCCACACCTGCTTCCTTCTCTGCAGGCCCCATTTAGGACTGAGGATAAAGAGAGGGTGTCCCCTTTGTTTTAATTCAAATTCTCTTCCATTTATTAAACTCAGTCTAGGCCTTTCTTTTGGTTATCATGATTTTGCCTTTACTGTTAATGTCTTATAGGAGACATCTGTGTCTCATAAATAATTACGGATGAATTCATTACATATCAGATTCATAAATTAGTAGATACTATACACAAAAGTTATTTAGCATTGATTCCTCTACATTAGAGAGCAGATTAAAAATATTTTAAAAGATTCTCAATTGTGGGCATGTATTCATATAATGGCCAGTTACAGGGTGCTATATATGAAAGCAAAACATAAATAAATAATTGTAATTGTATACTAGTAGTACCTATGTATATTTGCAGAGGAAATAGAAAAAGGAAACCTTATAACCATGATTAAATGTCTGGCATTGTCATGGCTTTGGAAGCTGCCGTGGTGTTTAGATACACTAGAAACATCTTTTGAAAAACGAATTTGGAGAAACATGGAACAATATCTAAAATTCTTTCTGTTTTGTGATTATAGTCATAATCCATTTATGAAATTATAAAAATCTTTTTTCATTTAGATAGCATTTTGCTTTCTTTGATGACTTTAAGTGCATGGGAATCAAAAACAGAAACATTGCCATCTAACCCCAGCCTTAGTAAATCTATCTTTGCCTCTAAGGATATGGTATTTTTCTCTCTCTCTTTCCTCCTACCCAACCCCTCCAACCTTTTCTTTCTCTCTTCAGTGGAAATTTACAATAGGATATATGGTGATTCTTTAACTTTTATCATGAAGCAAGATACTAACTACCTATTTAAAACTTTGTCCAATATTTTTTATTTAAAGTAACATTCAATGCAAATTTTTTACATAAATATTATATGAGGTTTTGTAATCATTTCATTGTATTGATTTTCAAATAATAAATATCTAATTCGATGTTCTTTCATCACTTTAATTAAATGTGAGTAAAATAGAGGGAAAAATGTTAATTAACTATATGTAAGATTATCATTAATACATGTTTAAGCTGGCTTTTCTTCAAGCTCAGCAGAGCATTTGAGGATCACATTAATGCTCCAGATAAACAACAGAAGCTAAAACACCAGGAGAGACTCTAATGCAAATGTGTTCGACAACGTTTCAAATAGACTTGAGCAAGAATTTCTACTACAAATCTTTTCAGAAAGTGCAGTTTCATATGAGTGGATGTGTGTGTGGGGAGCGGTTAATAAAAAGCAAACCTGATGGTCTTAGTTTAGATGTTACTAGCACCCAGGGAATGCAGGCTGCTTAAGAATTCTGGTTCTGTAGCCAGACCCTATGGCACCAGTCTCAGTACCACCTCTTCATAGCTGCATATCATCTGACAGGGGACTGAAGCTTTCTAAGCTTTAGTTTTTTCATCTCTCCAATATAGATAATAATTTTAATAATATCTTCCTTACAAAGTTCTTGAGAGGAATATGGGTGATAAGACCAGCTATCAGAGATTTCTGATCTACAGAGAACATTTTTCCATATTATAGAATAATAGATAATTAGAAAAAAGCACAAAATTTGTCTTCATGAATAGGTTGTCACTCGATGGGCTAAGTTTAGACTTCTCCATGTTTTACCATTCTTTGAATTTTTTGTTATGTATTTTCTTATTTAGTTATGTTAGAATAAAAAGAAACATTTTATAAATGTGTTTTTGAAATGTGTTTAAATTTCCATAGGAAATATGTAAGGGATATTTGCTGCTTTAGCTTTAAGGGGATTGATATAGGCACAATATATACCCCTAAAATGAAGAAAGAATGAAAAGGAGAGTAAGACATTAGAAACAAATGCAACCTTCTGTTCAGTCACATTTGGAACAATGTAAGTGCAAAACTTTTTGAAGTAAATGTTCAGTTCATCAGTGATTAATGTCATTTGTTCTTCACATATTGCTATAGATAAAATTACCATATTTGAAAAGCAAATCTCCAATGTATACCTCTAATTCTGAGTCTAATCTCCTAATCATTCTTGATATTAGTATATTAATAATACACACATGTATACCATATGTAATGAGTGTACAGATACACACGTTGCATTCAGAGCTGTCAGGTGATCTTAATTAACCAGATTCCCCAGAGGTGACTTTTCCCCTTCAGTCTAATTTCTGTCAAAAAAGAAAAAATGAACTTTAGTCCAGGTCTGGTGGTTCATGCCTGTAATACCAGCACTTTGGGAGGCTGAGATGGGAGGATACCTTGAAGCAAGGAGTTTGAGACCAACCTGGACAACAAAGTGAGATGCCTATCTCTACAAAAAAAAAAAAAAAAAAAAAAAAAAGAAAGAAAGAAAGAAAAAGAGTTAGGCACAGTGGTATACACGTGTAGTCCTAGCTACTTGAGAGGCTAACACAGGAAGTTCACATGAGCCCAGGAGTTTGAGGCCAGAGTGAGCCATGACTGAGCCACTGCAATTCAGCCTGAGTGACAAAGTGAAACTTTGTCTCTTAAAAAAAAAAAAAGAAAGAAAAGAAAAGAAAAATCGTAGGCACCATCTGATGTCCAAACAGCTTATTCTAGCATGACTCTTACAAGAAAGATAGCTGGACAGGCTGGTAGCCTAGGCCAGTTACAGTCAGGGGTCAGATGACCATCTCACTGGGAAGGTCTCCCTCTGGAGTCCATTCTTAGAATTTGAAAGATTCCTTCTTCTTTCCTATAACTGTATTCAGTCCAGATCACTTATGAGATGTTTATTTCATAAAATAATTTTAAGCTAATACTGTAAAGTTAAGCTTTAAGATTAATGAAATGTGTACCTGTGCTGAGGCGGCCTCATCTGTAGAGCAACCAAAGTTTTTAGGTCTCATTGTCATAAAGATATGGTAATCCCAGGCCAGAGTTGGAAAACCTCAGGTCAGGTCAGATTATATCAGATTATATCATGTGCAAAGTGATACCTAGTATAGGCCCTGCAGGATGTTTGAATGTGCCTTAAGGCTATCATTAATTCTATATCCTCAATATGTGTCTTACAGAATACTACCACACTATATGTAATAAGAGATGATAAAATCTTAAGAAACTATTACTTTTAACATGGTGTTTATAAATATGGAAGGAATAGTTGGTTTCCTTCAGGGATGCTTTGGTGGTGGTTACTCTGGGATTTGGTGCTGTCCTGGTATCAGGGCACACTGATTGCCTTGGGCTCATACTAAACTCTTATGACTATAGAGCTGGGGTCCTACTGGGGTTGGTTGTGGGTCTGCCTGGGCTATTCCAGGACAGAGGAGGATTCCAAATTAAAGAAAGCAAGCACAGGACAACCTTCTTGTAGGAGAGACTCAGAGGAGTTCTGCAAAGCCCTTTGAATTCTGAAATGTTATTACTCATATATGTTATATAAAATATCAAACTTTATAACACACAGGGTCATAACAGTAGAAGGTTTTTTATTAATAGAGACATCACTGCATTTTTAAGTAAAAATGACCATTGGGAATATTTTCTAGCCTTGCATTTAATATTTCTATTTCTAAATACTTAATTTAGAAAAGCCAACAATCATTAATTTACTTAATCATTCAGTCAATGTGATAAGCATCCACTGTCCTCTAGAACAACTGAGCAACAGAGCTCTGTAGAGGAACACTTGGGAACAAGTAGATTTTGCTCTTGTTTCCATTTCTTATGTGCCAATTCCTAACTCTCAGGTTGGAGATATCTAGAATATATGGATTTGGATGTCAGGAGTCAGGTTATTCAGGAAATACATTGCCAAAAATACTGAGTTTTAAGGGTATGCAAATATTTCCAGTTAAGCAAAAACTAAAATACTTTTCAAGATTAAGGCTATGTGTGGTGGCACACACATGTAATCCCAGCACTATGAGAGGAAGGATGATTGCATGTGGCATGGAGTTTAAGATCAGCCTAGGCATCATAGTCAAACTCTCTCTACAGATAAAAAAAACTCAGTCAGTGTGGTGGTGCATGCCTGTAGTGCAAGGTAATTGGGAGGCTGAGGTAGGAGGATTGTCTGAGCCCAGGAGTTCAAGGCTGCAGTGAGCTATGATCGTGCCACTCTACTTCAGTCTGTGGGACAGAGTAAGACACCATCTCTAAATAAATACATTAAAATATAAGATTTTGTGTCTACTTTGTCCTTTGGTCATTGAGAGAGTATGGTGACAAACATAGAGCCCCACCAAAATGAGTGTAGGATTAAGATGGTATCTGCTTAATTGGTAGGACTGCTGAATTTCATTGCCAAAGCACTGTGAATCAATATTAGTTTCAAGTCACAGTATTTTCCATACCAGCACCAGGGACTTCAAGGGAACTCCTGATGTAATTTAGGGCAAAAACCAGTAATAATATTGATATTAGCAGTGTGCCAGGCTGTTAATAGCTTGCACTCTAGTGTACTAATTTACACATTATGGATTTATTAACATAGCATCACCAACAAAATCTAGAACACAGTATGAGGCTTTTTATCTGCTTAAGTAGCAAAGTAAAACAAAACAAAAATATTGAGTTATCAATGATATGTTTTCCATTAATTTGGAATCTACATGAATCTCAAAAAATTAACCATTTTTACTGCAGTGTTCTAGATAAGATTTGCTGGAATAACATAGGAAATCACCTACCCAGTGAATAGCACATGGCAGGATGTCAGAAAAATATGGGCATCAGAATTTAAGCTTTAACGTTTTCAACTGCTTTATTTGAGAAATGTTACTTTGCACAATGGTGGATTTTATTACGTAAAATTACTTAAATTCATTAATCTTAAAAATGTTTTTGGAGAAATAACTGTTTAAAATACAAAAATATGTCATGTAATTTCTATTTTAATGGGCTACATATTTGCTTTAGAGTACCTATTGGTATCATAGAAACTGTCAAATCATTCTCAGAAGAAAGTGGAAGAGTTGGCCAAACAAGGATGTGGGTATAAGCTTCTATCATATGTTGACATTAAAGAAAGCCAGATTCTATTGAAAGGCAAATTAATGAATGAACAATTATATTTTGAACTAATTTAGGGCTATAACTCTGAAGAAGGTAAAGTTTAGATTACCGATTATTTGCTACTCAGAGATATAAGTATGCCTTTATCTACTGCCACCCCTGGCTGAACCAGTTCTAGCCTATTATTATTTTCTACTCTTGTATTAGGATGGCTCATGTTACTTAATTTATTAATTATTTGATAAAAATAAAAATAAGCACGCAACTGCCTCCTTGCTTAATTTTCTGCGTGGAATTAATATATTTAGTCAATTTTCTTTTTATATTCATAAAGTTTGGTTTAATTACTGGTGATCATTTCTCTTATGAAACATTTTTCTCATTGCATGTTAGCTAATCCATAGTGAACTATCTGGATTGGCTGTGGGAGTTAATAAAAATTGAGTAGATCAGCAAGAAAATATATCTATCTCAGGTAATTCTTCCATTACAACTTTTAAAAATGTATATTTTTAGTATATGCACTAATTATCAATAATTGTTATCTCAGTATTGGATTCATCATGTCTCACTCCCAATCTGAAAGGACAAAAGGTTAGGGTGTGATTTTATTGTTTTCCTTATTTCTTCTATTATTATATTTTAAAACGTATATTCAGCTAGATGCATTTCATGTTTCTCTTAGTTGTATGAAATATAACATTTCTAGAAGGAGATAATTAAGCCATAAAATAACTAATAGAAATTTAAAAAAGTGAAACAACCTAAATTTTATTTTTCAGTGAGTTTTTGAGTTGTGCAATAACAAATTTAAGATAAGTGTGTTAATGAAATAGAATATTTCTTATAATCATATTTTATTTTCTGGCAATCTTCAAGTTACCACCTGTATTAGTACATAGTTCACTTTGGTTTGAGTTCTTAACTTTCAGTCATAATAAAAAATACAGTAGATCTTATTTTTACTGTTCTTTTAAAGTAATGTCTTTAAAAGATTTTTCCCTGAACCCAAATTTAAGAAACACGTACAATAAAATAACTGTAAGAAATTATGGGTAAATATTTCCTTTGATTTTATTTAATGAATGATGTTATGTTACTAACTATGTGTCAGGCACTGGTCTACTTCATTTCATCATGACCAAATTAGAAATAGATTTCTTTATTATTCTGTATTTCAGATGAAAAAAATTGAGGCTACAACAAATTTAAATAATTTTACTAAATTCACACATCTGAAAATTGGCAGAGGAGTTAAGATTTGAATCCAGGCAGTCTATACTTCTCATATTCCATTAAGTAAAAATTATTCACAAGGTCCCAAGAGATGAAAATGAACTGTGGGATATAATCTCTCTCTGGGCCACTGCTTCTAGAGACAGTTCCAGAGAAAGGCAGAAGGAACCTGGATTCCAGCAGGACAGGAAGCTATTTCTGTTACAGTTGTGTTACATAAATGCAAGCCAAATTCGTATTTATACACAGGAAATGCTATTGTCCTGTTCACTGATTGTAGTTAGTCTTAGTAATATTATGAAAAATAATAATATTGCACACCATCCTAGAACTATATCGTTTTAACAGTAATGACCTCGTGATGTTCTCCGTTTGAACAAATACTGTTACCTTAGGAAGCATATATATGCTACTGTTTACTCAACTTGCTATTTCTATTTTCTAAAGAATTTTAGCCCAAAATGAATTCCTCTAAATAAAAAACAGGATTCTTGTCTTGTAAAACGTATCTGGAATTTCGAACTAACCTTTTCCCCAAAAATATTTCCAGCTTCAGAATTTGGCAAAAGTCACACCTAATTTAATATTTTGAATCTAATACAATTACATTTTTATTTTATTAAAAATAGATCTTGCTAAAACGGCTTTCTGTGTTATGTATCTGGTTAGCTCATCACAAACACCATATTCGGAGTATTAATCATCATATGGAAGCCACTCCAAGTGTTTAGCACCAGGATTTCCAAGCTAGGAAGATTATTTATTTGTTTGTTTATCTTCTTTTTGTGGAATATTTTGGGGCATGACTTTAATAGCCATGCTCTGGCATATTATATGCACAAATTTCATAAATGCTAGATTTGACAGTACAATGAATACATTCGATATAGCGCTTCTCAGAGACGTTTCCCTCAAAAACTCTTGCAAACTGAGGATCACCAAGAAAATGATTTAACAGGGACATGTTGAAGTTTGGGACACACTAATCTACACCATTATAACTGAAGGTGTTTTAAGTTCAGGATACCATCAAGAACTATTAAGGATGACAGAATTTGTAAAAAGGAATGAAAACTGGGTGTATTTCACTCTTCATTAACTCAATACTTCTCAAATGTTTTCAGGTCTTGACACAGATAGAAAATGATAATATTTATATGACAACAAACTAGTGCAAATAGATAAGGCTGCATGTAGCCGGAAACATAGGCTTTATCTGCCTTAGAAGGGCTGAGAGGATAATATCACTGTGCCTGCCAGTTACAATAATACAAATTATGGTACATAAAAAAAAGGCAAACTTGATCAGTGTGGCTATATAACTGCTCTTTGTTCCGGTCTGTTTCAATTCTTGTCATAAGATGTTGCTCTCTCTTTGTTGGTTGGAGTATTCTCTGTCCTATGCTTGTGTGTGGGCATCTGTTGTCTCTGAGTTATTTCTATTTGCATAAAGTTCTCATTATTATATCTTCAAATGCTGAAGGTTTCATTTTGTAAGTTTAATCTTAGTGCTTTGAGAAAGCTTTGTGAAAGCGAAGATTTCTTCCAAAATATTTTGTGCATGGTTGTTGCCTACAATATAACTGTAATTGGAATATAGTCACTCTGCCTTGCTAATCTGAGTTTATTCAGTCTTTTACTGGATGCTAGGACCTCTAGCACACTGCAGCAATGGGAGGTACATTCAAAATTCTTTTGAGGGAAGGGTCTTATTTATAATTTGGCCTAGTTGAGAGTAGTCATCTCTTGCACATAAACTTAGACATATGGCACTTCCAATGCAACCCTCAAAGTCTTTCCCCCACTATAAACTTTTTAGTCATTTTATGCCCCCAAATGTTACAGGACACACTAAAACATTTTAATTGTGTCTGTTTAAAATAAACATATGCTTTGGAATATGTCGTGCAAGAAAATTCATAATTAAATGAGCTGTCTATTTCCTGTTTAAATTTAGAGGCTAGAGGACAGTTGTGACATTTTGCAATTGTTCCTCATGATTAATTGAAATAAGCAAAGGAAGGTGAAGATCTTTCCAGCTGTGAATTCTCTGTCGGAGTGATTTTTCCTAAATTGCTCACAGTTGTTCTACTATTTGTCTTTTCATGTAAAATCATTTTACAAACAAGGATGAATGGAAGTCCAGCCACTTATAATGTTTGAGGTCTGTAAAACAATTCAAATCTCCTCTTAGGAACCAGAACAATTTCTAGGGATAAATTTTGTATCACTTTTTAAAATACAAAGAAAATGAAAATATTTCTATTCTATTATTTCAGTTACTTTATCATTTTTTCATAAATTTGAGGATAAGTGCAGCTTAATGTAAATTTCCTGAAATCAATATTCTACTATCAAAGACTTTGTCATACTAGATACTATAGCGTGAATGTTGATGTCTCTTCAAAATTACATTTAACTGAGACCAGAAAGCTACATAACAGTTAGCTAAGCTAACTCAGAGCAGAGTGGTGGCAGATGGAATATTCAGAACTAGACAGAATCTAAAGAGATTTTAGAAGTAGAAACTACAGATCTATGTATATAAGAGGTGAAGAAAATAAAGACACCAAGGACTTTCTTCTTCACCAAGTTAGGTGATGGCAATGCTATTTGGTGAATTAATGAAGAATGACGGAGAAAAAATGTATGTCAGAAGGGTTTGGGTGCAAAGCAGGTTGAGTAATTAAGTGGTTTATTTTAACTGTTTCTTAAGTTTGAGATGCTTGTAATATAACTACATGACAATTTTATGTAGCTATATGGATCTGGAGATCTAAACTTTATCTGTGTTACTTCAAAAGCCTTTAAAATAACTGTTCTTTCCTTCCACATATAATTTTCTGTAATGAGTTGGATTTTCATTTATTCTGTAAAGAGAGTACTCTTTACTGCATGCTTACTTTCTAAATATAATATCTATATGTTAGTTGGCCCCTCTACACTGCTTTCTTGGAAATAAAATACTGTGCCTATATTTGCTCCAAGTACATAATAGGCACTCAATAAATGTTTGTTCCATGCATTCATGAATTAATAGATAAACGGATTGGAGACTTTAACAAGACATGTATATTTGTCTTTTCTCTCTCCAGAAGACTGATAGCTGGTAGCAGACAAAGATGTTGTCTTAATCTCCTTTCAGATCCTTTAAGATGTGTAATACTCTAATGGACTTTAAATAAATACTCATTGATTCATGGATATTAAAGTGAGATACACTGGTTCAGTTGAATAGTTTCACAATTTGTCTTCATAAAAGTCAGAGAATTTACTTTATTTTTAAATATTTAACAGGAAATATTGAGGGAGGAAAAAAATGTATCAATATACAAGGATGGGGACAAGGACATAACGGTGTGAAGATACTGTAAATCTAGAAACATAATTTTAGAGCATAAAGTCAAAGAAAAGAGACATGAAATATCTTTTATAACAAAATTGTATTTTGTGACTTTTTAGCTAAAATTTACCTAATTGTCATCATACTTTGCACATAATTTTGAACAGAACCTAGACTCTTTGAATTATACTTATTTGCTTACAGATGATTTACTCTTTCTGGAAAGTTCATCCCTTGTAGCCCCATCATCTAACCCAGCACCTGCTGTAGAGCTAAGGGCCCCACAGGGTCGTGGGGTGAGCCTTATTCTGTGCTGAGGCGCAGGATCTGAGAAATAAAAAGACAGGACACAGAAGTACAAGGAAAACGCAGCTGGGCTCGGGGGGCCACGCCACCTATAAGAGGAGACAGGTGAGGCCGGGAAAGTCTCGAAGCATGTGTATTTATTGTGTATCGGTTAGGGGGCAGGGTAGTGAGTGAAGTCATCTTTAAGGATAGTGATAGGGTCGTGAGCAATAAAACAAGGGGTCCACACCCATTAGGTCACCCAGGCTAGGAGGTGGACAGTGCACACCAAGGGGTCCACTCCCATTAGGTCATCGAGGCAAGCAGGTGGGCTGTGTGCAGTAAGAAGTCCACCCCCATTAGGTCATGGAGGCATGGAGGTGGGCCGTGTGCAGTGAAGAGGGTGCAGTGTGCAATACCTCTATCAATGGGCATGCTACTCCTAAGAAGATTTATAGGAGGATGTTTAAGTCACACAGCAGTGACAGAGCTGTCAGGGTCTACCACCACCTGCTGGCAGCTTCCAGTGAATTCTATAGGAAGATGATTTTTGGGCAGCACAGTAACAAGAGCTAATAAAGTTCACAGTCACCAAGGTGTGGTTATCCGGAGGGGTTTTTAAGCCCTCGGATACTCGAGGGATTGCCGGTCTGAGGGCAGCCTTCCACAAGAACTGGAGCAAGGTCCTACAACTTCTTTATTAGGAGGAGTGGCTCTTGCCCAAAGCCTGCCATACAGTGGGTATCTTTATGATACTGAACGCTGCTGCCTGGACTATGAATTCTTGTCCTGGTATAACTGTTTTCCCTTAAATCATGCTCTGCACCGTGTGTGCTCCAGACATTCCTCCGACTAGAAGATGCTTATTCCTTAATTCATGCTCTGTACCATGTCTACTCTAGGCATTCCTCCAATAATGAACTAAGATATAGTTTTATGTGTGTGTGTGTGTGTGTGTGTGTGTGTGTGTATGGAAATAACTGAGTGGTGAGATATTCTTCAGGCATTCATTCTATGAACTAATATATGATTTTATATAGAGGATTATATAAAGGGAAATAACTGAGTAGTAACACTATAAACTGAGATATTCTTCAGGCACTAATTGTGCCAGGATTCTGCTTAGCTCTCCTTCCTCGGTACCTATATGGGGGGTTACCCACACCTGGCATATAACATTCAATCAATACATTTTCTGCTTAATCAATTAATGGATGTAAATTTCTAATAATTATTCTTTTTTGATCCAAAAAGTTGGTCATTTAAAGTGTATTTTTAAATATTTACTTTAAAACTAATAAAAATATAGTATTTAAAACTCAAGCATAAATTCCTGGTTATAGGTAGCAACTCTTTTAAAACCACAGCTGGGCCAGTGATTTAGTTTTAAGTAATATTTCTTAAAAAAAAGTCCTTTCTCTGCCAGAATTATCATTAGAACATTAGCAGTAATTAAAACCATAAGTAGAAGTTCTAGATGACTGGGCAGCTGAGAAAGAGCGATTAAACATCATAGACAAAGAAACTTACATTTCCTACATAACCAATTGTATAGATACTAAAAGTGGCATTAGAAACCAAAAGGTTGGGGGAAGAAACAAAAAGAACAAAAAAAAAAAAAAGAAGAAGAAGGAGAAGAAGAAAAAGAGGGGGGAAAGAACATATAAGAAATAACAGTTAATAGAACATTTATGTATTTTAAATATTTCAGTTTTTATTTTTTAAATCCAAAATTGTAGGCAATTAAACAAAAATTATATCAAAGTCTTAAGTGTATAAAATTATGAAATAAACTAAATAATGTTCTTACCTTGGCTTATTAAATTTCTGGAATGTCATAATTAAAATGAATATGACATGCATGGTTACTTTCCTTTTATTCCACTTGTAAATATGTAATAGTTCAAAAGAGAGAGAGTGAGCCACTTAGTGAAATATGAAATGCTTCTTAAATAAAAACAAATGAGAAACTTCCCTGAGACGAAAAAAAAAATTCTTGCATAATTGTTTAAGATAAATCATAAGAAAATAAACAAGTTTATTTACATTTCTTTAATAGAAAATTCAAAATGAAGGAAACTAAAATAAAAATTAAATGCTATTAGTAATTAAAATAGTGCAATGCTTGAAGTTCCACTTTAAAAAAAAGACAGAACAGAATTTTCTGGGTCATTACTAAAGGGCTGACTTTTTCAGGAGCTAACCTCCTTCTTTATTTAGCAGATGTTTAAGTGTATAAATAAAGATACTGTCCAAAGCTTTGTGGTGATGTAATGATGAGCCAGCGCCCATTAAAAACTTTGCAACTTAGTAAAAGAGACAGATGCATACGTGGTCAGCTGACTCCAGAACGTCCTCATTTCCAGCATATAGTAGGACATAATGTTATTTAATTGATACTTTTTAAAAAAAAGTTTAAAAGCTCTATAGAAAGTACTTGCTCGTTTATCCTAGCCACTCATTAAGTAGATAGCAGACTGGAATTCTTTCACTGTGTTTCACAACCACTCTAAAAGTGCTTATAAAAATAATGTGGGTGTGTATATCATGTTTCCAGCTCAGATGTCCACCTGCACTCCTTGCTTATTTACCATTTAACAACATAAGTGAGAAGACCTTAGGAACTCTCCACATTGGCCTAGAATATTCTACTTTTGAATACATTATGTAGAGTTTACTGAATATTCCATAGTGAGAGGAAGACGTTTCTACCTTACACCTACGGGAATCTTTTTATCGGATTTCATCAAAAGTCTCTTGCCTTCCATGACACCCCAAGAGATTTTCAACTGATCTTCAGGCTCCTCTTCCCTCTTCCTACAACATCCTTTCTTCCATTCTCCAGAACTATACAGTGTTGTTCCATCTGTCCTTCCTATCCCACTCAAATTGCTGCCTAGCAAACAAACTGTCTGGCAATGAGCACGAACATCCTCATTAGAACACAGTAAAATCAGCACCTGTTGCTCTCAAGCTTGTCCTTGGGTCTGTCTCCTCACCCCAAGCAGACCTGTAACCTATTACTTGAGGGTACATGTACTATCCTTCAGACGAGCCTAACAAATTATACATGCACCTGTCATTACATACTGATGATGCTGCTTCTCCCTTGTTAATTAAACATTTCATACTAAATTCCAGCAGATTCTAATCCAATGATATAGCATATAGATTTCTGATCATCCCTTTTTGATATAATGTGGTATTTATTCAAGACAGTGACAAAATATTATTTCTTTCATTAATGATGTCAAGATATTTCTTTTTTATTTTAAAACATATTTTAACCTTAACTAATTTTATACTATTTACAGCTTAATTAAAAGAGAGATCAGTGCAACACTGCGTTAGTTTATACTGTTCTTTAATTTCCTGACCCTCTTTACAATTCTTGAAATTGCACCATTCCATTTATAGTAATAAGGAGATTCTTCTTTTTGCTAGAGTTTGGTGGTTATTGGCAGCGAGGCAGTATAAAGCTTGCATAGTTCCACTTAGATAGACATTGTAAAAAATAGCGTATTTATTCTTCTATGTATCTTATTAGTTTACTACTGCATAAATATTTTAGGTATAGTCCTTTCAGAAATCCATGTTAATCTATTTTATCTCTATTCAGATGCTGAGCCACACATTTTATAATTGTTAAAAAGGAAAATAGCACACATGTAGTTAAGTACTCTGTACTCTTCCATAAAGGATCTATTAGATTTTCATCAGTTTCTCTAAATCTGCTGTAAACATGACTTACTTAATTACCTAAGTTGATTGAACACATTCCCTTAGTAATAGATTACATCAAACTATATCGTATGCAATTTTTCTTCAGAAGCGTCACAGACTAATAATTTCTTTGTATTCTATACTGTAAAATTACTATCAGAAACATGGTCAAAGATTACTGGCATCAATACATTATGCTTAATAATGAATTGTTTGGAAATGGCAAAATGCAAAATGAGCAAATTCAGGGCTTGATATTAAATAATATGTTGAAAAATGTTCAATTGAATTAACTCTTGGGACTCTGAAATACAGAATGAAGAATTATCTCATTGGCCTAGTCTACATAAATATAGTAAAAACAAAAACTTGCCTATAAATCACATTTAAGATAAATAAAGAGTCAATGTTTGTGAAATTAAGTAAATATTATTCTATCCCATTTTGCATCAGGGCATGATGGGCAAATCAGCATCGTGGGATAAACCACGCAAAACACTTTCTGAAGGATGTTGTCTTGATTCAGGCTACTATACCCAAGTGTCAGAAACTCACTGACCTACAAGCAACAGAGATTTATTTCTTTCTTTTAAAGACTGGATGTTTAAAATCAGGGCACCAGCATAGTTGGATTCTGGTGATGTTCTCTTCCAGGCTGTAGACCAGTTTTCTCATTATATCCTCACATTGCAGGAAGAAGGTGAGATAATTCTGTGGGGTCTCTTTTGTAAGGGTGCTAATCCCGTTCATGAGGGCTCCACTCTTGTGATCTAATCACCTAAAGGTCCCACTTCCTAATATCATCACATTAGTATGCTGGGATTTCAAAATATGACTTTTGGACAAAATGAAACATTCAGTTCACTGTAAAAGTTGAGGTCAAAGATGGGTCAAAATAAACAAGCTAAGGGACCATATGCCAGAAAGTCAAGTTGCTAGCCAAAATGTCCTATAGCCCTAGGAAGTGTCAAGGGAATCTAGGGTTTAACAGTGAAGATTTAGAGAATACTTGTGGCAGAGTCCTCTGTGCCTACTATAAACTTTTTGTCCTTTTTATTTATTTGTTTATTTAGATATAGAATCTCAATCTGTTGCTCAGGCTGGAGTGCAGTGGTGCCATCATAGCTCCCTGTATCCTGGAAACACCTGCACTCAAGCAGTCCTCCCACCTCAGCATCCCAAAGTGTTGAGTAACTTCCAGGCTCACTGTGTAGGTGTTCCTGGTTCATTTACAGGGACAGAAAGAACAAACTGGTGGTGAGATAATACAGTCAGTTCTTAATAGCATTCCCTACCACACACCAGAGCCTTGGGGGGTGAGGAGCTAGGGGAGGAATAGCAGGGGGTGGGGGAATTGGGGAGGGATAGCATTAGGAGAAATACCTAATGTAATGATGGGGCAATGGATGCAGCAAACCGCTACCATGGCACATGTATACCTACGTAATAAACCTGCATGATCAGCACATGTACCCCAGAACTTAAAGTATAATAAATTAAAAAAATAAAATAAAATAAATCTTTGACAAAAACAAATAGCGTTCCCGCAAACTTAGATCTTAGCATTTAACACTATTTTTTATGAGAAGCTGTTGGTGTCATTGTTTTCTTTGGCATTAAAATAGTTTAAATTTAATTGAATTTATTTTTTACCACTATCAGCAGTGCAGATTAAAAAGCAAAACAGAATAAATGCCTTTGTTTACTAACACTTGCATTGTCAGCCAGAGCAATACAAAACAAAAATCTAATTTTATTTCCCTTATTTTGGGTGCTTGTAGGTAATGAGTTACCAAGGGAATAGAATAATAAGCTGACTATTGACCCTACCATTAACTTTCAGTCCTAATCATTTCACTTAGTTTTGTGTTAGCAGTGGAGACAAATCTGACAGCCACTGATGTGAAATAAACATGTTTTGGCTGTAAAATTGTAGTGTGGAGCCTCACATAATATCTCTGCCTTTAGCTATGAGATGGTCTAGTGTCTTTTGCTAAAAGTGAAATATTCTGATAAGTTGTGATAGCATATGCTTAACTGCTAATGAATAGGATCTCTGTGACTTGATATCACATTTGATGAAACATGTTAAAAGATAGATTGTTCATTAACCCCTGAGGAATTATAACTTTGTTTATCTGATTATATTACATTTAACACAATTTTCTTATTATAAAATGCCATCTGAACTCCATTATCACTCAGACACAAGCACTTCACTGAGAAAAATAATGGGCTTAAATCAGTAAAAGTTGATGGCTTTCTAAAGTAAACTAACATTGTAGATTACTTTTGCAAAATATATAAAGCAGTTTCTTTCGGGCCAATAACAAGAAAAAAAAATGAGTAAAACTGAATTCAACTCACATATCTCATTCACATATTTTACTTGTATACTGCCCTGAGGAAGCTCAGATGGCTGAAATGTTGGCAGGTTTCTGCACCTGCAATGATAATAAACTACTCCTTTATTACCTGACGTACGTGCGTTGAATACAATTACACTTTACTCCATGCTATATGCACTGGTAGGTCAACAGTTTACATTGTATTTTTATAGGATTGGCAAATGCATCTTGCTGGACTTTGCTGAGTTCACCTTTAGCAATAGAATGCGAAAGGCCACTAAAGCACCTACATGCTGACACATTAATCATGTGCCAAAGCTTAGCGTGGAGTGGCTTATTGCTACTATGATACATAGAAAAACAAGTAACAAAACAGGCTATTTGATAGTTTAATAAACAAATGGATGCTCCTGATATCCCAAATGAGTGAGCTTAACTCAGTGTGAGCTACCATTTTTAATACCTTCAAACAAGAGAACACATTTGAAGGACTCAGCCTCAAAATTTTTCGTTTTGTGACTTTTTAAAGTATAAAAACAGAACATTCTCAGTGTACACTATTTGAGAAGTACAGAAATGATGAAAAAGTAATAAATGTTATTCACAACCCATTAGTCAGACACTAACCCTGTTGTCATTCAGTGTTTCTTTCTGTATGTAAACATAATTGGAAATATATGCAAGCTATCTTGTGCTTTTCTTTTTTTTTTATTTTCCTTTCTTTCTTTCTTTTTTTTTTTTTTTTTCCTGAGATGGTCTCACTCTGTCACCCAGGCTGGAACGCAGTGGTGCAATCTTAGCTCACTGCAACCTCTACCTTCCAGGTTCAAGCAATTCTCCTACCTCAGCCACTTAAGTAGCCAGGACTACAGGTGTGTGCCACCACACTTTAATAGAGATGGGGTTTTACCATGTTGTCCAGGCTGGTCTCGAACTACTGACTTCAAGTGATCCACCCACCTTGGCTTCCCAAAGTGCTGGGATTACAGGCACGAGCCACTGTGCCCAGCCTATCTTGTGCTTTTCTAAGTGATGTTATCATTTTTCTATGTGATTAAACATTCCTGTAAATTCCTCTCACTAGACACTCATCCTCCAACCCCAAACACTCACTTTGTTGACGCTTAGTCTTCTTTCTCCAAATCGAATTTCAGTCACTACTTTCTCAGGAGTGTTTTTCCTGACTCTCTTTGCTAGGGCAGTACCTACTTTTATTAACTGCCCTCAGAATACCTTAAAACATTTCCTTTGTTCTCCTAATGTCAGTCTTTATGTTGTTCTCATTCACGTAAATTTTTGAAAGAAAAATCAGTAGAATTTTGGTTGGAATTTTGGCAAACTTATAAATTAACTAAAGAAATACTGCCATATTTATATTGTTTCTATTCCAGAAATGAATTTTTCATCCAGATTGCTCCCATTTTCATTTAATACACTCATATTAAATTTTTAAAACATAACCTATTCTTATTTTTAATGTTTGAGTAGATCTTTTGCCAATTATATCTTTAGCTCATTTCAGCTGTTATATTGTGAGCCTGTGACATCTATATATTTAATGTGTAGAAACATGATTGAACACTATATAATTTTAAAAGGTTCATTACATATTCATGGTTACTATTTACATACTTAGTCGCAAATCCATTCATTCATTCAAAAATATTCCTTGGTTACTTATTTTGTGCCATAAACTCTTACAGATGCAGGAGGCACAGAAGAGAGCAAAAACAACAAAAATCTTGGAATACATGGAGGTTACAGACTATTGAAGGGATCATATAATAAGATAAATAAGTAACATGTATTTACATTATATTATCTCATGATCTGTTATATGGAGGGAAAAAAAACACAAGAGGAAAAAGGTAGTTTGGTGGGAATTTCAGCACTAAATTTAGTATCTTCGTCCTATTTGTGCTGAGTGGCTTATAAACAATGGAAGTTTATTTCTCATAGTTCTGGAGGCTGGGAAATCCAAGATCAAGTTTCATTCTCTGGTGCGGGCCTGCTTTCTGGTTCATAGATGGAACATCTTCTTGTGTAGAGAGGTAAAGAGAATAGTTTTTTTAGCGCCTATTAGGGTATTAATCTGATTCACAAAAGTTCTGACCTTATGATGGAATCCTAGCTCCAAAAGTCCCCCTTTCCTTATTCTATCACCTTGTGAGTTAGGGTTTCCACATACAAAATTTGGAGGAAGGGGCACGTAAACATTCAGACCATAATAAACAGAGTGGTCAGATAAGTCTTAAACGGAGTGGGAAAGCTTATTTTGTGGATTATCAGGGGTGAAAGCACCACAAAATGAAGTACAAGCACTCTGAGGTGGGAATATAGCTTCTGTCATCGAGGAACAGCATCAAGGCCAATGTGGCTGAAGCAGAGTGAGCTAGGGGGAGAAGAGAGTGATATGAGGTCACAGAAGTAATGGTAAGAAAGAGGCAGATTGTGCAAAGTCCAGTGGACCACTATAAGAATATTGGGGTTTACAGCGAGCAGGAGAGGAAGTCATTGAATGTGTCTTAGCATAAGCTAGTTTTTGGCAGGATCTCTCTGGCTGTTGTGTTGAAAATAGACTATAGAAGGTAACCAGCAAGATCAGTTAGGAGTCTCAAAAATCCAGGTGAGAAATATCTGTGGCTTGAAGTAAGGTGTTAGAATAGAGGTAGTGAGAAATGCTTTTAGGTTTATTTCCAATTACATATCAGAAATTATAAATTTTTGATATGTAATTGGAAATAGATGTAAAAGCATTTGTTAACTGTTAGTCATAGGATTTGAGAGAAAGATAAGAATTAAGGATGACTTTCTGCTTTATGGCCTGAGCAAGGATGAAATTGACATAAAATGGAGCAGGAAAATTTCAGGAAGAGAAATTCAGGAAGGAAAATAAGGAAATTCTGTTTTAAACATGTTAAATTGGAGATGACTATTACTCATGCAAGTGAAGATATGGAGTGGGCAGTTGTGCTTATCCTCTGGAGGTCAGGGGATAGGTATAGGCTGCAGATACAAATTCTTGGGGAAATTCTTACATAATCTTAAACATGCTTGCTTATATTTACTCAGTAGATATTTGTTGATGGTGATAGTAAAAGGGAAATTCAATGTAACAAATATTTGTGAGCTGCTAAGATATAATGATTAATAAGACGCATATCATTCTTGACCTCATCCAAATTAAAATATATTGAGATGGATAGAATATTCTGCATTTGTTATAATTCATATTGTTTTTAATAAGAGAAAATATTTTTCAAAGCTAATATTATAAAAAAAGAAAAAATAACTTGAAAGAAAATGCAATGTAATATGTCCTGGTATATTACCAAAAACATGTACATTTGTCTTCATCACTTACCTCATATTGACATCTCTTGCATCCTTCCTTTCAATCTACTCCATGCTGTACAATTGCAATAATTTTTATTAATAAATATCTTGAACAAAAAATTAATTATATCAGTTATTCATTGTTTCTCAGAGCTATTTTCACTAAAGTCAGAGAAATCACTTTGATCATAAGTCTGTGTATTTTATGCTCAAAACTTACTTTAGTTAATGATGTCTCATGTTATGCCAATGAATTCACTTTCACCATTTTACTCATAGGTATGAAACTGACCATTTTGGTCCTCACAATTGGGATACTTCTTATTCTCCTTTTAATTACTTCACTGCTATTTATTTCATTATTATTTTTAATTAACCCATTAACTGCCACATATAAATGATAGCAAATTTAATCTTTCTAGAAAATACATAGGAACCAAACTGGTCTTACTAGATCATTTTGACTATAAGATGAAATGTATAGTTAACGTGGAGTGACATGTTTATTAAGATAAGATATCAGAATGGTTTGGTCCATCTCGAAAGCAGTAGAGGCAGTGAATTTGAATTTGATTATAAAGTTGCCAGTATTTGATGATGGCTTGTCTAGTGAGTGAATAAATGAAGGCATAAAAACAACTCAAATGTTTTTACCTGAAAAACTAGATGACTGAGTTATTAACGGAGATGTGGAAAACTGAAAGAGCTGGTTTGGAGAGAAAATGTTATCAAGAACTCTGCTTTGGACATGTTAATTATGAACTGCTTATTAGGTACTTACACCTAGTAGAGGTGTCAGATCAGTTAAATATATGGGTCACGTGTTGAGGAAAGAGGTTCAGGCTGGAGACATAAATATGGGCGTTGCCAGCATATTGATGGCATTGAATGCATAAGATAAGATGAAAGCCTTTTTTTTTTTTTTTTTTTTTTGTGACGGAGTCTTACCACGCGGGAGCACAGTGGTGCAATCTCGGCTCACTGCAATCTCCGCCTCCGGGTTCAAGAGATTCTTCCGCCTCAACTTCCCCAAGTAGCTGGGACTGCAGGTGCATGCCAAACACCTGGCTAATTTTTGTATTTTTAGTAGAGACGGGGCTTCACCATGTTGGCTACAATGGTCTCGATCTCTTGACCTTGTGATCCGCCTGCCTCGGCCTCCCAAAGTGCTGGGATTACAGGCGTGAGCCACTGTGCCCAGCGATGAAAGCATTTTATATGCAGGCTATAGGCATCAGTAGGGGAGTAGAGTGAATTTTGTCTAACTCACATGAGGTCTTTCTAAGTGAAGATACTGAAGTAAGCAAGAGATAAGGAAGTTGAGAGGGAATATAAGGGATTGCTATGGGTTGAATGTACCCTCCAAAATCTTGGGGCTATTCAATTGCCAATGTCATTGCAGTTGGAGATGAGGCATGTAAAAGATGATTAAGTCATGAGGGGTCTGCCCTCTCGAATGGATTAATGCCCTTATCACAGGAGTGGATTAGTCTTTGCAGGAGTTTGGGTCTCTTTTTCTCTCTGTCTCACAGGCTTGCTGGTCCTTCTGCTTTTCTGCCATAGGATAATGCAGCACAAGGCCCACAGCAGAAAGCAGCATTTTGATGTTAGACTTCTCAGTATCCAGTACCATGAGCCAAATAAATCTATTTTCTCTATAAATTACCCAGTCTGCAGTATTCTGTTATAGTAGCAGAAAAATGATTGAAACAGAAACTGATCTTGGTCACAAATGTGCCACCAAGAACCCCTAAACAGCAATTGATAATACATATTTGCTCAATAGATCATAAAATCTAAGCCAAATAAGATCAGAAAAAAGGTCACAGGAGGCTTGAATGGCAATGAAAGTGTAGTAGCATCTAAGAATGAAATGGCCTGGTGGTTGCATTAGAGTCCCAGAGACAGTGGACTGGAGAGATGGGAGTTGGTAGTCAGCAACTAGAGCATGTGGAATATAGAAGGGCTGCATGTATTGGTTATGAAAAAGTGAAGAACATGCCCACAGAGTGACGGAGAGAGTAGAGACTGGGATCTTAGGATGAGAGTCCAGGAACTAGGAGAATGATTGGAATGATCATCTGCATGAAAAGTAAAACCACTGGTTCCTTTTCCTTCCAAGTTTCCTAAGAGTTGTATCATGATTGTTATTAATTTTATAAAATACTTTTATGCCTTCTTTAAGATAGTTATGGGCTTTTCTTCCTTTATTTTGTTAGTATGTCAAAATGCATTGGTTACTTTTTCCATAATTATAAATACCTTGCACTACTGAAGTAAACCCAAATCAGTAAGAATGAATTACATGAATGGATTCAGTTTGCTAAATATTTTGTGTAGTATTCTTTGCATTTATCTTCATGAAGAATTTGCCTGTAACTTCCCCTTCTTAAGTATTCCTTCAATTTTGGGTAAGTTACAGCAATTATTTATTGAAATGATACTACTACACCATTCAATTATGCTGGATTTGCTTTTGGCTGTACGCACTGGAGGCTGTCAGCTTAGCCTCTGGTTGCTCAACTGTTATCGTATTTGTAGTATATCTTCGTCCTTCTGAATAATTTGCCACTGAATTTTTCAACAACAGCAACAAATTTAATAATTCAAGTATAGTTTAAGTGACTGTGCTTTCTAACACTATTTAAAATTACTTCTTTACATATTAACCTTTTTAAAATTTCGTTGTTATATAATTTCTTACTTTACGTTAATGGAATTTATTCCTTCATTTATTACTGGAAGCATCTTAAACACATTTTAGATTATTTGTGTAACTGATAAACAATATTATTTCTTATACAATTTTCTTTGAATACTCCTCAAAAGCCAGAATTTTTTTGGTATATTTTTTCCAGCCTTCCTCCTCCTTTTTATTCCAACTCTCACTTCCCATCTCTGTATTTGCTCTTCCTGTCTTGTGGTTGAGCATTATCTTATCTCTATAGTCATTTAACTCCCTGGGCACCCAGCCCAGAACCACTTTTTAAATCAAGACATTTTAGGCAGGGCGTTGTGATCCAGTTAGAGAGGCAATTTGGCCAGTTTTTAATTACAAGTCTGTGTCCGTGTTCTCCCTGCTGTAGTCCTGCCAGCTGTTTGAAGCCATGGTCCAGGTGGTATGAGTTTTTACTCTTAGCTTCCTTCAAAGAGCTGGAGAGGCTCACTCCAGGCCCTGGCTTCAAGAACTTTCTATGCCGGCTTCTGTTTCTGTTTGGGAGGACTTAAGTCTCTTTTACTCCCTAGGAACAAACTTCAGACCTGCAGCTAAGCAGACCTGCAGTTCTCATTTGATTTGGTTCTTCTTTGCTTATTTTATTTATCATAAAAATTAGTCCTCCAAATAAAACATGTGCATGATACTTTTTTCTTCATATTTTTATTATTATGTGTTTGCAAAGAAAGCATGCAGCAAAAATATGAACCCCTGCACTCCCTTATGAGGAAATCCTGGTACACCTGAGTCTGGTTTTCTTAATGGAGTGAGTGTTTATTGGTAAAATATGAAATGGAATACAGACAAATAACTTCTTAGTGCATTGTGTTGACATTTTCAGGAGCAACATTTTTGAAAATTTTGCTTGTGGAAAAAAGTTTATTTTGGCAAGTGATAATATGAATATGAAATTTCTGAAAAGTTTTTAACCATGTCTATGTTTCATGACCCTAAACTGTGATTTAAGTTGTAAGTCACAGCTGGTAGTTAAGCTGTAAGATGGACGAAGATAAATACACAGTACTACTTTTATGCAACTTAAACTACAATAGATACAATATTATCACAGGAAATTATAATAAATCATAGATGGATAAATCTGAAATGAGAACTATATTGAAAGAATTCCAAGAGATAAGGTTTCAGTGACAGTGGAAAGCGACATTTTCATGCAAAACTATGAGATAGATAGCCTTTCAAAATGAATAGAATTTTGGAATGTGCAGGTTTGTAGGTGGGATACCATGAACAGAGGCAGCTAAGAAAATAAACTCCACTTGAGAGGCTGAGAAAGGAGAAATGCTTGAACGCGGGAGGCAGAGGTTGCAACGAGCCCAGATCATGCCAGTGCACTCCAGCCTGGGAGGCAGAGTGAGATGCCATCTAAATAAATAAATAAATAAATAAATAAATAAATAAATAAATAAAAGAAGAGAAACCCCAAAGTGGACAAGTTTTGTTTGCCTACCAGCAATTACTTACATTTTACTGAGAAAGGCAAAATAAGTGTGGGTGGGAAGAGACCAGTGTATATTTGTTTATGTTGAAATACTGATACCTTTTCTGGACCTACCCACCCTGTTACTGAGTCCATCTTTTCTTTTATTGGAGCTAATTATTTGACATTTAAAATCATTCTGCATGTTTTAGTCAGTCACTGGCCTAACTCCATATTCAAAGTTTCCAGAACAGTCGTCTTGATTCATTAGGGTCTTATTTAATTACATTCTATCCCTAGCTCTGATTTCTGAATTTTATGCCACATTATCATTCACTTGTTTTCATGTTGTTTTGCAATTATCACCTACGTATTTTATATCTGTACGTTTCGTCTCCTTCAAATAAATTGCAAGCTCTTAAAAATCAGTACAGGCACTTACTACTTCTTTAGAACTTCCTCTATACATATTCAGTGTTTTGAAGGAATGTTTTAATTAATAATTTATGTATTTGAAAAATATATATATTACAAAAGAGAAATCACATTTTATGTGTTCTTTGTTTTGTTTTTTTACATTTGTCTCCATTATTTTCTTTCTACTTTCACCACGACTGCACTACTCTCTCTACCTGAAGACATAAATATGTGTATATACATACACACATACACAAACACAGATTACACATACACACACATGCACAAATGCATTTTCATTCTATATAGATACTATATTAAGAAGCAGTCATTTCTTACAGGTTCAAGTATGTGCAATTTTTTAAAAGGATAGGTTCTAAAATAATGAATCACAGCATGAATTTCACAAATTATGAAAAAAGTGGTCATTTCCCAAGAGCGATAATATATAACATTTAGTATGCTCATACTATAAATTCCCTTATTATTATTTTTAAGTAAAGACAACATCTTAGAAAGTTAGAGAGATAAAGCATCTTTAAAACCTTCAAGATAGTACTTTTATGTATGTGTAAAATGTAACAATTGTGTGTCTAAAACAGTGTCTATGTCTACATGCCGTCAATCACCTTCCTTCTTTTATTAGTTTCAGATAGAAGATAAACAACAAGACTGACAGTTTTGTGTCCTTTGCTGTTTTGTGTCACCATCACAGACAACACAGTATTATGTCATCACTCAAATCTGTCACATTTATTGTATGCTTCTATGTTTCTTAAAGACTGTTTTCTTTCTAATCCTCATAAATATATAAAGAATATATTGATCATATATTTATTATGATTATATATTTTATTATGGAAATATGTCCCATAATATTATGTCTTCTACCACAGATGAGAGCATTTATGCTGTTGCCTGTCTCCAGAGTAAATGTATTTTGTTTGAAAGAAATGTTTCTTAGATAAATATCAAAAAAAAATTTATTTTTCAAAATATGGAGAAGTTGTAATGAATATCTGTATCTGTGTAATATATAAATTGAGCATAGTGAATGGTATTGGTTTGGCAAAAGAACTTAAGAAGTATTTGGTGCTACAAGAAGAAATAATTGGAAAAATGTTTAATTATGCTTATTTTATGGGTGATTTCCTTTATGTTTGTACATTTCTTCAGAAAATTGGTATCTGACCTTGAATAGTGATACAAATAGTGAAATGACAAGTATAAGAAGACCTTCACATGATTAATATAATCACAACTGGCTTTTCCTTTTTCTTCTATTTTTCGAACCTCATCTACTTCCACATTGTCTTACTTTCACATTTAAAAATGAGTTCTTACGCCATGTTTCTTGCTAAAACATAGTCTAAACAAGTGAATCAGCTCTATAGCTAGCAAACAGTCAGTTTCAGTAGTCATATGATAATGTACCAGCAATATAATTTGCAATTTTACATCTTCTCAGTGTAACATTTTAAAAACAGAGATAATGTAACTTAGATAGATATAATGTAACTTATAAATTGCAATTTTACATCTTCTCAGTGTAACATTTTAAAAACAGATATAATGTAACTTAAAAATAGATAGCATGTAACTTAGCTGATAACAATTTAAAAATTCAGAAAAGCTCAAAGAAGTAAAAATAAAAAAGCCCCAAATTTAATCACTGCATTAGAAACATTTTCTATTTTATTATAGAATAGATACCCTATCAAACACTTTATTTTACATCCTACTGTTCTATTTTCAATGAAGGTTATATAATTTTCCTATTGTAAAGGTTTTCAGGTTTATAATATGAAGGCTTTGTAATATTCCATTAAAAATTATAATGTTGGATATTAATTTATTTATACTTTTTCATTATTATAAATCCATGATGACAGTTTTTTAATACAAATTTTGGTTAAAACAGAAACGACTTCCACTAGAATGATGAGAGCATTATGATACTTACCTATAATTTACAGCCTATTATCTTGATTGCCTAATGAATTTATTAGGAAAAGTAAATAGGTAATATTTTTCTAAGACCTTGCATGTCTAACGATTTTTCTACTGCAATAGCATGTGGAAGATAAATTGGTTGGCTATGTAATTTTATTCTCAAAGTTGTGATGAAATTACTCCCTTGTTATTGAAATTTAATAACCATTCTAATGAAAACACAAGTGACTTTTAGCCATATAAATTATGCTACTAATATGTCTTCAATACCATCGTGAGGTATTTCAGTACCATAGTTGCCATTGTGTTATTTTTCTCAATAGTTTCTGTTTGTGTGTAATTTTTCCTTTCTCTTGCATGTACCACTTTATCTTCTGCTTTCTGAGATACTTCAAGTTGGTCAACTAAATCATTGTTTGCATTTTGCACTACTTTTGTATAGCGTTGACTGCTTTTAATTTGGACTTGAATTCTTTTACACCGTTATCTTGTCTCTATTTTTTTCGTTTTCTTTCTTTTTTTTTTTTTTGTTTTTTTAAGTCAATGTCTTTTATTTTTAGTTTCTCTCAAGACAAAGCTCTTATAAGAATTACAGATGAGGCCGGGTGGGCTTATGCCTGTAATCCCAGCACTTTGGGAGGCTGAGGCAGGCGGATCACGAGGTCTGGAGATCGAGACCATCCTGACCAACATGCTGAAACCCCGTCTCTACTAAAAATACAAATTTAGCTGGGCATGGTGGTGCGCGCCAACAGTCCCAGCTGCTCCGCAGGCTGAGGCAGGAGAATCGCTTGAACCTGGGAGGCGGAGGTTGCAGTGAGCCGAGATTGCTCAGATGAAAAATCAGGCACAAATCACATTTTCCCTTTTAATAACAAAATACAAATTCAATAATTTTAGAAAATCACCTTTAGTGACCCTGATCCTCGATGGCTGGAGAAAAGCTGCCAGAATTTTTCTTGTCTACCGCAGAATTTTCTAAATCAATAAGGATGCTGTCTATCTTGGCTGTATTATTTCCCACAGTGAGAAAAGAGACTTAGTATACGGAACAGGCTTTTTTCAGAAAATTGGCAGTAACTGGCTTTGAAGGAAAGTTGGTTAAGTTGGAGTTGCAATTGGAACTTGGGAAGCGCTGTTCGTTCCTGCTCCCAGAGGAAGGAGACACAGAGGCACACTTCCCGGAAGTTCTCACCTCAGTGGGTCCTTCATGTCATCAGCAGCCAGATCTCACTGCGCTGTCCGTAGGGCTTTATGGGAGGATCATAACCGGTGCAGAAGTACATGTCCCCCGGTAGGTGGCTCTGCCCTCCAGGGCAGCTTGCAGCCAGGCGGCGTGCGCTACGTAGTCTGTTTCCTTGGCGTAACCCCCAAACTGCATGGAATAGACAGTGATGCCTTCCGGTTCCTCAATCTTAACGCTTTTGTCACTGCGAGCTTGTGGGTCGCTTTGAAATTGGTTTGGAATCTGGAACCAAACTTTCCATTTCTTCTGCAGAGAGCTGTCTTCATTGGAGAACACGGCAAAGGAAATAGGGATTGTCATCCCCATCACAATTTCCTTGTCATTGGTGCCCGCAGCGTACTTTGCGACCTTGGGCGTTGCTTCCAGTAGAGGCTCATCCACAGGCTTATCTGTCACTTCTACTGTGGCAAACTTGCCTCCTTCACAGGCCCTTTCTTCGTAGGAGGATTCTTCCTTGTCCCCTTTGCTTAGGATCTGACAAGGCCACGCCTCTAGGCTTCGGAACAGCGAGTTCTTGATCACGCCCCACATGCCCCACGTGTTGTAGGGGAGATGCTCCAGACGCACCCACCCGAGGGCTTGCGGTGGCGGAGGGGCGACGGCGCACCACAGGCAGCCACCACGGGCGGCAGGGTGGCCGGGAGGCGAGGCGGCTTCATCTCCATTTCTAATTTGATCTTTTATTTTAATATTTCAGATTAATTTTTTTTCTATGTGTCCTGTCTTTCTGCTTTTTTATTGGAGTTTTTATCTTCTTACAGCATAGTGAGGGTTTAAACATTTTTATAATACTTTTCTGGTTTCTGTAGCAAATTCTATAGTAATTTTCTAACGTGGATATCCCTTTTATGATAAATTGTATTTTTCATGCTACCCATTTTATTTTTTTAATTAATTCATTTTTGTCTGTTACGGTAATGTTAGCCTCACTGGGCTTTACTAACTTGACAGAAGCTCTGCTAACTTCTTAAAACTACGCAATGAACTGAAATATGTCACTTTACATACTTTTTTTAAAAAAAGCTGAATCTGGTCACATGACAGCCCTTCACTAAACAACTACTTAATGAATTTAAATATGGAATAAAACTTTTTTTTTAGAAAAGTGGTCAGCTTCATTCCATTCATTCATTAGCAGGAAGATATTTCTTCAGATCTGGTATGTGATGACATGAGACATGCATATTACCCTTGATTTCCCTTTTGTTCTACAATTAAATGGTTCATAAATGTGTTCTTAGCCCAATCCCTAATGTTTAGGTTAATTAATCACAGGTGGTCCTGTAGATCTCATATGGGATTTTGATTTTCCTAATTTTTGTGAGATCTCAGATACTTCTAACAGAGCTGTGTACCACCACCATGCTTGTGATTCATTGCTGCTAAAGGTCTTGTTTCCTTTAACTGCCTACATTTTACTTGTGAGTTCTGAACCTTCTTGTATATAATCTACCACTGCCACTCCCAATCTGGATGGCAGAAGATTACTTTTATACTGTTAATTTCTTACTATAACATAAGATCTCCTAGGCTCATTAGAAACAATTCTGATCACTTCAAAATGCAGCACTGACTTGGTATTTTCTGCTTGGTAAAATTCCTTATACATCTTGAATAGATGCATAGACAAAGAGTCACTTAGCTCGCTTTTTTTCTTGCGATATTAGCTGGTTATTTTTCATTGTTGTTGTTGATTTTTTTTTTAACCTCATGTTCAGGTTACATGTGCAGATTTGTTACATGGGTATACTCAGGGCAGGGATATGTGTTGTACAAATTATTCTGTCACCAAGGTATTGAGCCTAGTACCCATTAGTTATTTTTCTTGGTCTTTCCTTCCTCCCATCCTCCATCCTCTAGCAGGCCCTAGTGTCTTTTCTCTTTGTGTCTGTGTGTTCTCATCATTTAGCTCCCATTAATAAGTGAGAAAACGCTGTATTTGGTTTTCTGTCCTGCACTAGTTTGCTAAGGATGACACCCTTCAGTTCCATTTGTGTTTCTGCAAAGGACATGATCTCATTCTTTTGTATGGTTGTGTAATATTCCATATGTACCACATTTTCTTTATCTGTTCTATGAATGATGGATATTTAGGTTAATTCCATGTCTTTGCTATTGTGAATAGTGCTTCAATGAACAAAATGTTTATATGTGTCTTTATGGTAGAATGATTTCTATTCCTGTTGGTATATACCCCATAATAGGATTGCTGGGTTGAACGGTAGTTCAGTTTTTAGCTCTTTGAGGAATCCTCACATTGCTTTGCACAATGGTTGAACTGATCTACACACTCCTTCTTACACCACATAAAAAAAATCAACTCAAAATAGGTTGAAGACTTAAATGTAAACCCATGACTATAAAAATCCTGGAAGGCGACATAGGCAATAATATACTTGGCATAGGAACTGACAGAGATTTCATGATGAAAATGCCAAAAGCAATTACAACAAATGCAAAAATTGACAAATGAGATCTAATTAAACTTAAGAGCTTCTGTACAGGAAAATAAACTATCAACAGAGTAAACAGACAATCTACATAATGGGAAAAAATACTTGCAAACTATGCATCTGACAAAGGTCTAATATTAAGCAACTATAGGGAACTTAAAAAAATTTTCTGAAAAAACAATCCTATTAAAAAGTGGCAAAGAATATAAACAGACACTTTTCAAAAGAAGACATACATGTGGCCAAAACATGTAGTAAAAAATGCTCAACATCACTAATCATTAGATAAATGCACATCAAAACCACTAAATATTTTTAAGTCTTGTTCTGTCATCAATATTATATTTAATAAGATACATCAGTTTTTCCAGCTGATTGAATATGAACATTATTAATTATTAAATAGGAAGTTACTTGAATATAATATTTAAGAAATCTATAGGTTCTAGAGTCAGACGGCCTGAACACTCATCTGTGTTCAGATATGTATTATCTGTGTAACTTTGGGCAAGTTATTGAACCTCTCTGATGTTTAGGTTTCTCATCTTTAGAAGAAAAATAATGCTCGTATAAGTCTCAATGAGCTATTATGAAGATAAAAGGTAGAAAATCTACGTAAGCACTTAGCAAATGTTTCATCAGATAGTGCATACTCCATAAATTAACATTACTTTATCATCATCGTCATCATCATCAAGTGATTTTTCCTCCACGTGGTTTGTGCTCCTAATTTCCACCTTTGATGAGACATTAGGTTTATCTACTGCTCTTCTATTGAGCACGTGATTAGTAGGCATCCAGTTCTTTAAGAATTGTTTTAAAGGGCATTTTTGTTTTATCCAGTTGAAAATTCCCCAAAATATTTGCATGGTGTGGCTCTTCTAAATATGCTGTGGAATATGCAAACAAAATACAGTTTATTAGCAAATTATTTTCAAATGGTGTATTTTTCTTATTCTCTCCTGCATTGGAAGACTATTATATGCAATCTTTCCTTTCATACTGTCCCCATTATCTCAGTGAAAGCTCTCTAAGAGAGCCAGGGTCTTTTCCACAGTGTAAGCCGGTTGTTGGGCTGCCTATGTATCCAAAGCCAAGTCAAGCTCAAAGCCTGTAAGTCTAGATCTCAAAGATTTGTATGAAAGCGGTAGAGGCAGCAAGTACAGAAGACTTCGAAGCAGTACATATCACACTATGGATTTCCCTCTTGAGAAATTTCCCTCTTGAGAGCAGTGTGTGTTCAGAGTTTTCTCTCTGGGTTTCAGAAGTCACCTCCACAGTACATCTCATTTCAACCTGGCTACAAAGTAGGAATTCACAGTTACTGCTGAACCATTATATTTAATAAAACACAATGTATTATTTTATTATAAATTTCACATGATGTGTCTAATTTGATGGGTTTTTTTTCAATCTTTTGGTAAGTTTTGTAACATTTCTTATGTGAATAACTAAAAAAGAAAAGCCCTTATTATACTCATTTATAAAAGAGGTTTATCAAATTACCTTTCATCAGTCACCTTCATGTGCCCTAAGCATCACAACTTCAATAATTTTAATTTTACATTGGCTTTTTGTCCTACTCCATCTTTAACTGCCCTTCCCACTTGCTTATTTACAACTTTATGTATACAATGTATACATATGGTTGTGAATATTTATATAAATTATATATATTTATACATTATGTATATAATTTAGATATATTCAATACTATATTTTATAAGATAAATACACTTAAATTTTCTAAAATTTTATATTTTAGTTGTTGCAATGTATTAAGATATGCTGCCTCTCCTTTTTACTCTTAATTTTTCTGCCTTTTGTTAAAACTTGTTATAAATTTGAATGTTATGAATTTTATTATACATTGACTGTCTTAGTCTGTTATATGTTGCTATAACAAAATACCGCAGACTGAGTAATTTACAAACAATAGACATTCACTTGGCTCCTGGTTCTGGAAGCTGAAGTGTAAGAACATGGTGCTGGCTGGCAAGGGTCTTTGTGATGTATCATAACAGAAGGTAGAAGGACACTTCCCAAAACTTCTTTGTTAAAGTCATTAAAATCTTCCATAAAGGAAGAGCCCTCATGACCAAATTTCCCCTTAATGGGCCAACCTCTTAATACTGTTACAATGGCAATTAAATCTCAACATCAGCTTTGGAGGAAACATACAAACCATAGCATTGACTAAACTTCTAAATGTTAACATGTAACTTAATATAAATAGAATTGTTAAAAACCAATTCAGATTACTCTGGTAAAGAAAAATAAATTACTTAAAGAAAGAAAATTCAACATCATAGAAAATGGTTTAAAAAGTAGGAAGTTGGCCAGGCGTGGTGGTTTAAGCCTGTAAGGCACAGGCGGATCACTTAAGGTCAGAAGTTCAAGACCAGCCTGGCCAATGTGGTGAAACCTCGTCTCTACTAAAAATAGGAAAATTAGACATGGTGGTGGGTGCCTGTAATTCCAGCTATTGGGGAGGCTGAGGCAGAAGAATAGTTTGAACCAGGGAGGAGAGGTTGCAGTGAGCTGAGATCGTGCCACTGCACTCCAGCCTGGGTGACAAAGTGAGACTCTCTCTCAAAACAAAATTAAATTAAAATTTTAAAGTAGGATGTCATTCTTCAAATTCTATATAGTAAATTACAATTTTTTAAAAGTTTTATTACTCTTTTATTACTTTCTCATTGAACATTTATGTATGCAAGATTATATTTTAGAAACAATATTCATTATAATCAGTAATTTGCTATTTTTTAAAGATAATATTTTATTTGTGAAAAATTCTCCTACACCTCCTCTAGCCCCAAAATGGAAAAATTAGTAAGAAGCAGAGAAACTGAGAGAAGGAAGCGAGATCAAGTGGTTAAACTTTCAGTAGCAAACATATATTGGCGATTAAAAATAATAAAGTCATTTCATAGGAAATTATACACATTAGTGATACAATTTATATTATTTTAATATTTTTATGGTTGTGTCTATGTTTTGAAAATATAAAAATCAATAGTTTCTTAACTGTACAGCATGTGCCTCAATTTTCAGTTTGTGTACTCTAAGAAGTTGTTTATTTCACTAAATAATTATGTTGTTACCTTAATGAAAACAGTACTGTGGAAAATTTAATCCAAATTTCAGGCTGTAGAAGGTACAACTCTGGAATTATTAGAATTATGCACAACGTAGTCTGGAGCCATTTATCCTTTCTGTGTTGTAAACACCATCTGAAGGCTTTTATAGAATATGGGATCATGTAAAATTACAAAACAGATTACAAATAAAAGGGCTGGCTTCTCTATCTAATAAAGGCAGATGTTTTTGATTCCCAATCTACTTTTGTGTATGTATTTCCATAACAGCATGACATATAATCTTCTTGTCTTTTTGATATAAATGCTATATGAGAGTTATACCACATGGCTACATAGGGTGGTTTGATAGTTAGATATAAAAATGAATTTCATATGTCTATGAGGAGACCAATATATTGTAGGTTGTTAAAAAGAATGAGGGCTTTCAAATATTGTTTGGTTCAAATACCACATCATTTTCTTGTTCTATGTATCCAGGCCATAGTGAGTGGTATCAAATAGGCAACTCTATCAAATACCAAAATTTATTATCTCAGGAAAAACAAAACTATAATGTGACAAACACCTAGGGAAATACTGTGTATTGAAGAAGGAAACAAAATATTCACAAACTTTTATTTGTAGGGGATAGAGAGGAAATATTTTGTCTCTATAAGTCTCTTGAAAATGTATATCAGAATATTATAGTTATTTAATTTGGATGGCTATCTGTTAACAATCTTCTCTCATAAAGCTACCATACTAAACATGGAAATACTAGGGTGTAAAAATTGAAATTCTACTACTGAAAAAATTTCTTCAAATAGTGCCACAGTTTCCAGATTTATTGCTTAGGTTCTGTTTGCATTTCTGTTCTAAATCTCCATTTACTATGGTTTCAGTAAAAATCCAGTTTAGGCTGAAACTTGTATACCAAATAGGAGCTCTAGAGCAATGGTTGTTTTTACCAATTTTCCAGAAGATTGATTTAGATTGTTTTATGTCGTATGACTGTAAAAGAAGAAAACAGAAAAGGATTCACTTGCTGGGTACTTTATTCTGTCTGTAACTCAAATCTTTATTTTCTTTTTTCCTGGCAATTTGTACTATTACAAATGACACTTACTGATTTTAATATATTAAATAAGATTGTATGGAGCTACCAACAAATAAAATAACATTTGATAATAAGAATAAGAGTGGTGGCTGGGTGCAGTGGCTCACTCCTGTAATCCCAGCACTTTGGGAGGCCGAGGCAGGGGGATCACAAGGTCAGGAGTTTGAGACTGGCCTGATCAATATGGTGAAACCCCATCTGTAGTGAAAATACAAAAATTAGCTGGGCATGTTGGCAGGTGCCTGTAGTCGCAGCTACTCAGGAGGCTGAGGCAGGAGAATCACTTGAACATGGGAGATGGAGGTTACAGTGAGCAGAGGTGGTGCCACTGCACTCCAGCCTGGGCAACAGAGAGAGACTCTGTTTCAGCAAAAAACAAAACAAAACAAAACGAGGAAGTAGTCTACTCTCAAGCAACAGACAGCAAAATAAAATTTGATATTGAATCAAAGGCCTTATGGGTAGAGTTCTTAAGTACATCTTCCCATCAGTAGGACTTGGCTTATTGTACTGACACATCGAAACTTCCCATAGGAATTAAGTGGGATACTTGGGTGGAGAGCACAAGCACTGAGGCTAAAGAAAATGAACGGTGACACCCTGTGGTTACTGAAATCCTATCACATCAATGACATGGAATTTAGGTTAGGAATTGAAACTTAAGGGTTGGAAATGAAATACATTTTAAAAACTTTTAAATGTGTGCAATGTTTGTTTTGGCTAAAGTCTTATAAATGTAAAATTTTATGCTTTTAAGGCATTAATTATATTAACATTGAGAATTTAAGTAGCCAAGTAATAGCTGAAGTGATTTCTATCATCCTGATGTAGGTTTTTACTTTAGTACTTGTCTATAAAATATAATGAATTATAATGATAAAAATCACAAAGTATAATATATTCACTTAACGCATGGAATTTTCTAAAATGTTGTTAATACAGTTACAGAATATTATAAGCTGAAGATTGATAATCCACGTATTCAATTTAATCTAATAAATTACTAATGAGTATCTATATGTACTATAACACGTGTAAGGCCTTGAAAAAGTACAAAAATGTATATCATAATCCCAATTTGGGGAAGTTTTATGTCCAATGAGTGAACTAGAAAAAAGTGTAAGAAATGTTTCATTTTAATGTTCTCTTAATCACGATTTAAGCATTCTAAAATGTGACATGAATTATTACTCACTAGAAACCAATTTAAAAAGATATCTTTTAAAGTTTTCAGCAAGGAGTATGTGATCCCTTTATAAATATAACACTTACTGAAAGAAAACTATTAATGCAAGTATTCACAAATTCTTGCTAGCAAGTTATTGAGTAAATAATACTACATAAATTAAACAGTACTATTCTTATTAAGTTAATTTGGTTTAAAAATAATATACAACTTACTACATATGCTGATATATTTTGTTAGAAATGGGTATAAAATGTGTCTAAAATCCTCCACTTAATTATTTTAGGAATTTTTATTTTATTCAGCATGAATCCAAAATACACATTTCTATGATGGATGACCCATTTGAAAACAAAGGTGTGTTGGAAAAATCATTTTATCCAGAGTTAAGTCTATTTAATAGTTTTACTCATCAGTCATATAATAGAGTCTTATACACAGCTGTGATGAACTCTTTCAGAATTTAGAGTTTTGAACTGTTAAATTACCTCACCGGTGGGTGGCAGGCATCTAATAGCTGATAGGGCATGACCTCAGAGTGGTCTACTTAACCCATTAGCTTACTTTTAATCTCTGTGATATGTGAATAATAACCCCTTTTTCTTTTATTAAACATGCTCATTTCTTTTATTCCTCAATTATTCATTCCTAAGTTTAAGGTTTTAAAATATTTTTAAACAAAATGTTTGCGTTTTTAATTAATTAATGAAAAGGACATTCAGGTAATGATTTACATTTGTGTCCTCAAAGAGAAACTTTTTTAAAAACGTTGAATTCATTTCCACTGACAATTTTACAATTCTTTATTTAGGATCACTATATATTTGGGACCTGCTACATAGAAAAGTTAAATGATATAAATGGTCTTTGATTAACTATGGCCTTTTGTGCTTTGGGAAACCGTAAGGTAAAATGAAACTACTTTCAAAATTCACTCATTCAGTAGTTCAGATCATTTTCCAGTGAACTACCACTTAGTTAAAAAAAAATTGTGTAGCATGATGTTTCTAGCTCTTTTATACTCAACAGTGTCTAAATGGGATTTTTTTTCTTTTTTTGTGTGTTGTTTTTTGTTGATTTTTTTTTTCTTTTTGGCTTCTCTCCCATGGGGGATCCTGTGGAGAGATATTGAAGAGGACTTCCTAGTTCAGTTCTTTTTCACTCTGTTCTTATCATACATAGAGTTTAGCTCGAAGTTTCAATTCAATAGCTACTCACTGAATGCCTACTGTGCAGATAGCTATAACTCAGGGTGCTGAAATAGTGAGACAAGGTTCCTGCCCAGAGGGAACCCACTGAGTTATCGTGCATTCCTCTTTGGACTATTAAAGGTTTTTCCTTATTCTTTTGTACTTGAAATGCTATTTTTAAGTCAACTGTAGATGATATCATAAGTATTTATGAACTTGAAAAGATTAACAGTGTGGATGTAGGATTTGCTTAAAATATTCTGTTCATGGAAAATCTTGTTAGGCAGCTCTATTGTTTAGAATATAAATTATTAAGAAAATGTACACAACAAAAAATCCATGTAGAAATGTTGACAGTTTCTTGGTCCTTAAGACTGTGTTGTCCATTTTTAAATATATATTCATATATTTCAGTTCTAAAATTCTAAATGACGTTTTTTATACTTTCACTGTGATGTAGCATAGTATCTTCACCTCATAGAGAACTGAGACATATTTAAGGAACTTGCTTAAGTTAATATGATTAACCTATAATGAAGCTTACATAAAACTTCATGTGATATGCTTTTCAGAGCCTAGTTTTTAGTTAGTCAAGGCTGGTAATAATCATAGAAATAACTCCAAGTATTATAAGTTTTGGTAAGTTGAATTGATTGAAACATTTCAGATGCTAAAATATCTAGATTATCATCAGAATTCCAAATCCCCAATTTTTTTAAAATGCCATTATATATGTATTTTAGACACTTTATGTACTACATGATATTATTCAGTTCTCATCATAATCCAAAGATGGAAGGAATCAGAAATTATTATCACCAGAAACCTGACCTCATATAAGTGTTTGGAGCCAATTCTTTTGACTTCAAATCAGTATCTTTAGCTTTATTCCATGAAAATAGTTTAAATATGAAAGTCTTATATTTGTATGTATTGAGCAATTCAGTTTGACTTTAGTGATGTTATATGGTTCCAACAGTCTGGCTAAAATAGAGTTAAATTCCTTTGTCAGGATTCACTAAAAAATGTAAGCTCTGTCTTTGTCCATGGAGCCTGTGTTAGAAGAAATGAAATTGAACATAGGAGGTGGGTAACATGTTCTATCCATACACTATCATGACAGGAATTTGAGATTTTTTCCTTTTGGTGACCTCCTTAAAAATGTGTGAACAAAATACATGAGTACGTATAATATACATATATATTTGATAGATATGTATACATGGAAACAAAATTATAAAATTATATATAAATGTATATATTTATATAAGATAAATAATTTTATGAATAAATCATTGTTTTGAAAAGGGGTTGATACAGCATGAGTACCTATTATGGGAATAACAAATTTGTGCCCTGCTGTTTTCCTCTGGCAGCTAAACAAGGCATATATATCATGGCATGTAGGAGACAGAGTGTGAAATAGACTTTTTTAAAAAAGTGCTGTATCCATATACAGCCACAAGCGTAGACCTACTTTATTTTTCACTTTCAATAGAAATCAATTTTTAAAATATTTGCAAGTGTAAATCTTGCTAAGCAATTAGATTTCACAAAGAATGACAGCAAAGGGGATACAGTCATTTAGGTATTTATTATTTGAGTGTGTGGGAGGATGTTTCTTAAGATATTTAGAATCATAAACATTTAGAATTTTCCCAAAGGTTATATATTTTATAATTATCTTCTCCTCTCACAAAGCATATAGGAAAGGTGCAGGTAATTTAAAAATATGTGGCATTTGGGATCATGCTCTTGTGTAGTAAATCTGTACATTGAATTTTAAGCTTTGATATCCTAACTGTTCCCCCTACTCCATCAAATGTGCATTAAATTTTTTAATCATAGTTTCTTTTTAGATTTATATGCAGTTCTAATAATACAGAGAGCTCTCATCTACCCTTCACCCAAGAAATAGCTTGTAAATCTATAAAACATCATCACAATGAGGAAATTGACACTGACACAGTTTAATAGTCTTTTTTGGCTTTCCTCAGTTTTACATGTATTCATTTTTGTGTGCATATGTGTAAGTATGTGTGTGTATGTGTTTCATTTTAGACAATGTTATTACATGTATAGATTAACATATCCATCAGTACAATCAAGAGACAAAACAACTCCAGAACCACAAGGATCCTTTCTTCCTCTTAGAGCCACACCCATATCCCTCTACTCTCCTTTGCTTCTGCCAGCCCTAGCCCATGGCAACCATACTCTGTTCTCTATCTCTATAAATGTGTTATCTCAAACATCTTTTGAATGTTTAATCTGTTACAAATGTTATATATCTGAAAACATCTTGTATGGGTTCCATCTTTATTATATAGAGAGTTTTTGAATGTATTCTTTGTATGCTTTTCATAGTGGTTGCTCTGGGTATTGCAATAAACAGACGTAATTTACACAGTCTGCTAGTAGCAATATTTTACCACTTCAAGTATGGAAACCTTACTTCCACTAGGTCTCTTTGATGTATCCACTTTTTTCTTGTCTTGAGGATTCCTTCTGTATATGGTGGACATTATCAAAGTCATACTTTTTGTTTTCATAATCACATATTTGAAAAAAATATCAGGGGAAGAAGGGAAGTCGATTGTATTTTCTCATACTTTGTTATTTTTTCATTCTTCTTGATGCTTCAAGATTTCCTCTTATTAATAATTCTTTTATGTTTGAGGAATTTTAGTTTGTCTTTAAGACAGTCCTGCTAGAGGCAAATGTTCTGGTTTTCTTTCTTCTAAGAACATATTTATTTCCCCTTGATTCCTAAAGGATAGTTTTACTGGTTAAGAATTCATAGTTAACAGTTCTTTTCTTTCAGCAGTTGAAAAATGCACCACTTACTCTGGCCTCCATGATTTGAAATGGAAAATGTATTGTCATTTGAATTTGTATTCTCTTACAGGTAATAAGCCATTCTCTTGGGCTCCTTTCAAGAAATTTGTTTGTCTAGTTTTCGTCTAGTTTTCACAGTAGAGTTCACTCTTCTATGACAAGTGCCCCCATTGATTTGACAGACGGTGGAGCTCAGGCAGTGATGTTAGGTTTTAGCAGTTTCCTTTTGATGTAAATTGACATAGATTTCTTTGGATTTTTCCTACTTGGCTTTCACTCAGCTTCTTGAATGATTCTGTATCTTTTTGACTTTAGCCAAATTTGGAATGTTTTCAACCATTATTTCTTTGAATACTCTTTTAGTCCCACTCTTTCTTCTCTCCTTCTGGAACTCTAATGATACCACTGTTGGATATTTTGTTATGGTCTCACAGGTCCCTGAGGCTCTATTCTTTTCTCTCTTTTCTTTTTATCCTTTTATTTTCTCTCAGCTATTCGGATTAGGTGAATTATATTTATCTGTCTTTGATTTAGTCCTCCATCATTTTTACTGTACTATTGAGCCAATCCAATTGGCTTTTATATTGGTCATTGTATTTTTGTTTCTATAATGTCCATTTTTAATAATTTTTTTTTTGCTAACGTTTTCTGTTTTGATTTGTGTCAAGATAATTAGTAATTGCTTATTAAAGTATTTTTATAATGGCTGCTTTAAAATTTTGGTTGAAACTTTTAGTGTTTTATTGATCTCAGTGTAGATATTTGTTGGTTATTTTTTCTCATTCAGTTATGATTTTTCTGGTGTTTAGTATGACTAGTGAGGTTTTTATTATTATACACTGGACATTTTGGTTATTATGTTAAGAGACTCTGGATGCTAACTAAATTTATTCTAAGAAGAATTGCCCTGTTTAGCTATAACATGCTAGTCCTAGCTTTCAATTATGGGCTGTGGTTCTAATGAGAATTTAATTTTTAGGGACTTTGTGGTGCTATTTGGATAGGTTGATTTGTCTAGTTCTACTGAGGTCACACAGCTTTCTTCTGGTCCACCTAAGAGAGCAGAGGAGGTTCCTCAGGCCAGGCTGTAGGGTCTAGGTGAGGTAAAATATGCTCTAGCTCAGCAGTCCCCAACCTTTTTGGCACCAGGAACCAGTTTTGTGGAAGACAATTTTTCCACGGATGCTGGGCAGTGTGTGTGGGATATGGTTATGGGATAAAACTATTTAACCTCAAATCACCAGGCGTTATTTACATTCTCATAAGGAGCATGCAACCTAGATGCCTCATGCAGAGTTCACAGTAGGTTTCACTCTCCCATGAGAAATGCCCCTGCTGATCTGACAGGAGGCAGAGCTCAGGCAGCAATACTGGGTCACCCATGCCTCATCTCCTGCTGTGTAACCAGTTCCTAACAGGCTGTAAACTGGTACTGGCCCAAGTCCAAGGGGTTGGGGACTCCTGCTCTAGCTTAAGAAAAGAGGATCACGCTCCTCTAGCTCTTTCAATTTCAGCAAAGTCTCAGGATACAAAATCAATGTGCAAAAATCACAAGCATTCCTATACACCAATAATAGACTTAAAGAGAGCCAAATCAAGAATGGACTGCCATTCACAATTGCTACAAAGAGAAAAAATACCTAGGAAAACACTTAACAAGGAACATAAAGGACCTCTTCAAGGAGAACTACAAACCACTGCTCTACAAAATAAGAGAGGACACAAACAGATGGAGAAACATTCCATGTTCATGGTTAGGAAGAATCAATATCGTGAAAATGGCCATACTGCCCAAAGTAATTTACAGATTCAATGCTATTCCCATCAAGCTACCAATGACCTTCTTCA
>CAUYLG010058996.1:0-30674 GCA_963573385.1 Cacajao melanocephalus
AAATAACCACATTAACAACTTCATAGTTTGCTATGAGGATTAAATGAGTTAACACATGCTAAGCACTTGGAACACTGCCTGGCACAGAGTTACTGCTCTACAAATGTCACCTATTGCTTTTGCTCTCCAATCCCCCTCCTCTTTTAGCCAACTAACTGAGCAGGATAATATTGAATCTCGGGGATAAAGGGGAGATTTTCCAGGAGATTTTCGTCAGCAGAATACCAGAGAAAGATTTATTAAGTATCACCAAAGGGGTCCAGGAATTTAATAACACGTTTGTTGTTTTTAGAGCGGAGTTTCTACTAGAGTGTTAACTGAGAAAGGAAGTGTTTTCAGACACGAATGTGACATTTCCTCTGCTACTGTTAACATATAGAGTAGTAAAAACAGTAGTTGATAGTCTTAATGCATGTTAGCTTCCTTTAGACTTATTTTCAAAACATACATTTCGTTTATCACGTTAATAAATTGTGTCCCACTTAAAATAGCTGAGACAAATTAAGGAAAGATGATAGGGTATGAAGAGCTGGTAGAAGCTTTTAATATGTAGAAAACCTCAGAATATAAACGTCTACAGTGCTATTAATAGGCATATCGTCAACAACAGTTTTTCAGACCTTGTGCTTCACTCTGGAGAAAAACAAGAGCATGACATCTTGCATTTCTTCATTGGGTAATTAAAAACCTAGTTATAATGTAACACCAGCTGCACGTTAGTTGAGTTCAGCATCAATTAAAATTATAAACGAAACTTGTCATATGTTCCCTTTCAAAGCTATTCAAGACAACTGTCCAAGTCAACAAAACAGTATGAATATTTATTACCATAAATCTTTTAACTCTTTGGTTTTGTTTTTAACTCATTTCCAATTTTTAGTTCTACTCTATTCAAACAAACTATTATATAATAGCTAATACATACCAAGAGCTTACTGTGTAATCTAGGTGCTGTTCCAGACATTACTAATAAGAAAATTGTAGATGTGAAATGGTAAAAGCCCCATAAAACTGCATACCTCAAGCATACCTTGGCTTTCTGTTTAAACTGCTCTCTGTAACCCCTAATGTGACAGGCAAGCAGTCCAAACCCACACCATCTTGGCCCCTGTGACTTGTAAAAAGTGGCTAAGGTCTGAAATTTCCACCCTACCAAGACAATGTGTAAACTAACCCTGATCTTGACTTCTGTAAACCACTTAAGTAACAATCGGAATATCCAAAGTCCCCTGGCCCTTGGAATGTCCAGAGCCCCTCACCCTCATCTCCGCCCAGGAGGTGATTTACAGAATCCACTAGCCCTTGGAATGTCTGAAGCCCCTCATCCCCATCCCCGCTCCTCACCTTCACCCCCGAGGTGGTTTTAGGGGTATAAAAGGTCTTGACACCCTCCTTTCGGGGCCGCGGGTTGGAGAGACGCGAGTCCTCCGTGGCCGCCAGCAATAAAGACCCTGCAATTTGGCATACTTTTGTCTTGGTGTTGACTTTCTGTGCTCGGTTCAGTACAACACTGTATTACCCAGATGCATTAGCCCTCTCAATCCTTTATGCAGGCTTGCCTAGAAATAAAGGAAAAAATGTTCTTCCCACCTTGCTTGATAAGATGAAAACAATGTGTTCACTTTTTGAATGTAACTGGGGAAAAAAAAGGAGGAAAAAAGGGCCAATTCCAACATCTGGATGGAATTTATTTCATACCTCTCTGGGATCCCCTGGTTCCTGAATGATTTGGTTAATGATCCCTCTTCCAAGCCTTCAGAGACTCAATGACTCAGCCTGTCAGGGAATGATACTTCGCTGCTGGATACTACAAAGTTGGTTTAAATAGGTTGTGAAAATGCTGTAGCTGTAACCAAATTCCTGGCAAGGGGAGGTGGGGCAGCACAAGCTATGTAAGCACGCTCACATGTTTCTGTGTGGATACCCAGTGGGAAAGTTATTTGCCACTTCTGGAGAAGCTGGAAGTTGTTGAATATACTACATGGTATCTCAGCCCTAGAATCTGCCTCATGTGTGTTTACACCTGACCAACCTCTCTCAAGTTACCCCACTTCACTGCTTACCAAATGACTTTTTTTTTTTTTTAAGGTAGAGTCTCACTCTGTATTCCAGGCTAAAGTGCAATTGCACGATTTCAGCTCACTGCAACCTCCACCTCCCAGGTTCAAGCGATTCTCCTGCCTCAGCCTCCTGAGTAGCTGGGATTAGAAGCACTCGCCACCATGCCTGGCTGATTTTTGTATTTTTAGTAGAGACAGGGTTTAACCATATTGACCAGGCTGGTGTCAAACTGCTGACTTCAGGTGATCCACCTGCCTAAGCCTTCCAAAGTGCTGGGATTACAGGCATGAGCCACTGGGCCCGGCCACCACTATATAACCTTATTTTCTTCCTAGACCTCATCACTATTTGAAATTACATGAACAACATGAGTTTTTTTGTTCTTGTTTTTTTGCCAGAGTCTCGCTCTGTCACCCAGGCTGGAGTGCAGTGCTGCGATCACTGCAGCCTAAAACTCCTGAGCTCAAACAATTCTCTCACCTCAATTTCCCAAGTAGCTGGGAGTACAGGCAGGCACCATCATTCCTAGTTATTTTTCTTATTTTTTGTAGAGTAAGGACTCACTTTCTTGCCCAGGCTGGTCTTGAAGTGCTGGGCTCAAGCGATCCTCTTGCCTTGAGCAATATGCACATTTTGCAAAGTGCTGGGATTACAGGCGTGAGCCACCGTGCCCAGCTAACAACATGGGTTTGAATTGTACAGGTCCACTTACATATGGAATTTTAAAAATAAATGTATTAGAACATTTTTTGGAGATTTGCAACAATTCGAAAAAAATTCACAGATGAACCTGATAATCTAGAAATGTTGAAAAAATTAAGAAAAAGTTAGACATGTCAAAATGCATAAAATATATGTAGACACCAGTCTATTTTATCATTTACTACCATAAAATATACATAAGTCTATTATAAAAAGTTAAAATTGTCCGGGCATAGTGGCTCATGCCTATCATCCCAGCACTTTGGGAGGCCAAGGTGGGCAGACCACGAGGTCAGGAGTTCGAGACCAGCCTGGCCAACATGGTGAAACCCCGTCTCTACTAAAAATACAAAAATTAGCTGGGCATGGTAGTGCACACCTGTAATCCCAGCTACTCAGGAGGCTGAGGCAGGAGACTTGCTCGAACCCAGACAGCAGAGGTTGCAGTGAGCTGAGATCACGCCACTGCATTCCAGCCTGGGTGACTGAGACTCTGTCGCAAAAAAAAAAGTTAAAATTCATCAACACTTATGTACACATACTATACATGGCACCATTCATGGTGGAGAGAAATGTAAACAAATGTAAAGATGCAGTATTAAATTATAACTGCATACAATTAACTGTAGCTATATATGTATATATATACAACTGTAATAATTTCTTTTTTTTTTTTTGAAGACGGGGTTTCACCATGTTGGTCAGGCTGGTCTTGAACTCCTGACCTCAGGTGATCCGCCCGCCTTGGCCTCCGAAGTGCTTGGATTACAGGCGTGAGCCACCACGCCCGGCCTAACTGTAACAATTTCAAAGCCACCTCCTGTTGCTACTGCTGTGAGCTCAAGTGTTGCAAGCATCTGCTTAAAATGCCAGGTGACAGTGATCATCTCCAGATGAGCAGTTTCTTCAGTAAATTGCATATGGCAGTAAAAAGTGCTCTCTCAAGGTTCTCATGTGTTTTTTTATAGTGTTTAATGCAATATCATAAACTTTGAATGACACCATGGGACCCATACAAGGTACCACTAGTGATGTTAGAAGTGCTCATAAGAAGCAGAGAAAAGTCATAACATTACAAGAAAAAGCTGAATAGCTTGATATGTACCACAGATTGAGGCCTGGAGCTGTGACTGCCTACCACTGCAGGCAGATGATTCATCTTGTAAACAAATGACATAAACTTATGATATCAATAAATACAGTTCAGTACTGTAAATGTGTTTTCTATTCCTTATGATCGTCTTAGTAACATTTTCTTTTCTCTAGCTTACTTGACTATAAGAATACAGTGTATAACATGTATACAGAATATGTGTTGATTTATGTTATCCGAAAGGCTTCTTTCTGGACAATAGTAGGCTATATTAGTAGTTAAGTTTGGGGGAAGATGAAAGTTATACTCAAGTTTTCAACTGTATGGGAGGTGGTGCCCCTAACCCCCGTGTTGTTCACGGGTTAACTGTATCTTGTTTGTTTACTTGTTTTGGTCTAGTTCTCCAATCACAATATAAACGCCATGAAAGTATCTCATCTGTCTTGTTCACTACTGTATCCTACATGTCTAAAGTAGTTACTGCAGACAGCAGGTGTTTGAAAAATATGGGCCAAAGTAAAGAATGTGGATTTAGTCAAATCAGGTCGACCTAGATTTTGTCATGAAATTCTTGGATCCTTATGTGACCCCTAATGAATGGAAGTATGTGAGCAAATTCTCTCCATCTATGATGAAAATCGAAGGACCCTTGGTTTGATGCTCAGGGGTGTCAATGTAACTCACATGTGTAGCCTCAATACACTCTAGGTGAGGGACTGGGGGCAGTGCTGGCCCAGGATACTAGGCCACCAACCCTTGCCTAGGGCCAGGCTGAGATGCTTGCATCCCACTGGGGGTCTCACAGAGTCAGGCCCAGGCTACTCTCTGCATCCTATAAACCACAAGGGCTCCAGCAGCCCATAGACAGACTAGGGTGAGAGGAGTGAGGCATGTGTCCTGGGTGCAAAACTTCAGGAGGTACCAAAAATCCGAATAATCAAAATAAATAATATTTTAATAAAATATGAAATATTTTAAAATAGAAATAAAATGTATGCAAAAAATAGAAATAAAAATTACCATTTACACATGATCAAGGGACCTCTCTCTCTTTTTTTTTTGAGACAGAGTTTCGCTCTTGCTGCCCAAGCTGGAGTGCAATGGTGCAGTCTCAGCTCACCACAACTTCTGCTTCCTGAGTTCAAGTGATTCTCTGCCTCAGCCTCACAAGTAGCTGGGATTACAGGCATGTGCCACCATGCCCAACTAATTTTGTATTTTTAGTAGAGACAGGGTTTCTCTATGTTGGTCAGGCTGGTCTCGAACTCCCAACCTCAGGTGATCCATCCACCTCATCTCCTAAAGTGCTGGGATTACAGGCATGAGCCACTGTGCCTGGCTCTTTTCTGGCTCAGCTCATTATACAAGGGTTAGATAGAGTCCAGGGGTAATTCTCTCATGGGTTCTCACACTTCTTCTGAGACCTAGGAATGGAGGCCCTAAACTAGGCCAGCCCCAGGAAACTGGAACCAGTCAGCACCATCCCCACTCTCCCTAGTTGTTTTGGAACTCTAGGCAGAAGATGGCGGCTCCTTCCTCAAAAAACTAAAAACAGAACTACCATATGATCCAGCAAACCCACTGCTGACTACATAACCAAAAGAAAGGAAATCCATATTTAGAAGAGCTACCCACACTCCTACATTTATTGCATCACACAATAGCCAAGATATGGAATCAACCTAAGTGTTCAACAGTGGATGAATGGATAAAGAAAATGTGGTACATACACACAGTAGAATATTATTCAGCCAAAAAAAGAATAAAATCCTGTCATTTGTAACAACATGGATAGAACTGGAGGATACTGTGTTAAGGGAAATAAGCCATACATAGAAGATAAATATCGCAGGCCAGGCATGGTGGCTCACGCCTGTAATCTCAGCACTTTGGGAGGCCAAGGTGGGTGGATCACAAGGTCAGGAGATCAAGACCACCCTGGCTAACACGGTGAAACCCCGTCTCTACTAAAAATACAAAAAATTAGCCAGGCGTGGTGGCATGTGCCTGTAGTCCCAGCTACTCGGGAGGCTGAGGCAGGAGAATCACTTGAACTCTAAAATCATCTTCTATTTAACTTGAAGTCATCTCACATACCACCAGCAGTACACATCCTAAGCTTTTGGAGACAAAAGGGCTGAAAGCAGGCTAATGAGTTCCGCAAGTAAACTGAAAAAACTAAACTGGCCAACTTCACCTCCTTTACAAGTTTGTGTAAATGCTCTACAACCTTGTGTAAAATTTCTCCTTTGTATCACCTTTAGCAACTAGAGTAGAATGGCACACATAAATATGCTCAATAAATATCGGGAACTTAGAAAAAGTTGATCTGAATAGGACCCTGGGAGTCTGAGGGGAAGATGGATTTTCTGTAATACACTCCCTCATCTCCCACCTCCAACCAATAATAGGCTCAGCCTGAAGTCTAAGCAAGATGTGGAAATTTCATACACCAGCAGAGGAGAACTGGTTCTAAGGACTGAACTATATGAATAATAGTTATTTCTCTCCTTTTGGACTTGGAGATCTGTATTTTGATAAATAATTATATTAACTCTTGTAACGGTCCTGCCCCATTTTCAAGTGATAGAACAACTCCAAAGTATCTTCCCCCTTAAAGGTCATTTACAGTAAGTGATGTGCTTCAGATGTGTCTTGTACTAAACTGAAACTATCAAGGAACACTCCTCACCGGCCATATCCAAAAGGCACTCTGGGTTTGTATCCATTCTAATATCTCTTCTTGATTTTGTACAGATAACATTAGCAATGGATACATAACGTATTTCACTGCTGTTAACAAAATAAAATATCTGAGTCTCTCAAAGGCAGGTTAGGAAATTCAGGACCCTCCCAAGAGAAAGATGAAAACATCATCAGTGGATTCCCAGTCCTAGGACAGGCCAGCTTAAAGTGACTAGGCCTGTGGACAGAGATGAAACTGACAAACCTTACATACTTGGCCTTAGTCTGGAGCAGGGGATTGACTTTTCTCTGAGAAGAACTTTAGAGGCCAAAGGAAAAGACAGGTTGAAAAGAAACTCTCTCTGAACAGGTATATAGCTAAGGCAAAGATTTCAGAATTCTGGCCCATGAATCTTTTTCCCCAGTGTAGTTTAGTGCTATGACCAAATACTACAAAGAACCAACTTAAGACTACCACCAGAATTATTTATTTATGACTCATTTCCCCCTTTGTGTATCATTGATGGCAATATCTAAGTGACCGATTGGTTCTCCTTTGTGCCTCATCCGTCAATCAGTGGATTCCCAAAGACTGCTAATTATGTCAGTCTTCAACCCAAGTTAAACATAATCAGGCAGTTAAATCCTACTGCTGTCAAAGCTACCCCAAATTCCAAAGTCATATATAAGTGATTTGAGGATTGTCTACTGTCTAGAGAATTTTTGCCAAGTTCCCAATAGAAAAATGAGAGCTTGCCTCATTATTAAATCATGTCACGATCAGTGGCCCATTTTCTTTCCAGCTTTGATGATGACATCCTTGTATCAGCACAGCAGAGTTAATTGTCAGATTCCTGAAGCAATTCCCCTTTGGACTTACCTGTAGATATTACTGAGTAGGAAGGATCAGTGAACTCAGGATCCCGGCTTTGGTTCAGTGACTTTGGCAGCCTGACCAAAGTATTCCCTGCCTTCACATTGCTTTTTATGCAATTCTGGGCTGTTGATGACCTCCAGCTGTGGGGCCATTCCCTCTGACCACTCTGCCTGGCCTCCCAGATCTTCAGTGCTTTCATGGCTAAGGGGCCTCTATATTTTCCTGCTCCGTGGCCTTCTCTGCCTCAAGGATTCCTACCTCCCAGGGTGCTGCCAACTCAGCAAAGGTTTCCTTGGTATGAGTTCTTTTGCTTATGGCAACTGAGCTATCACATTTCTCATCAGGAAGCAGCCTGAAATTAAGGTGCAAAAATTAAACTGTCGAGACTAAAGGCATTTGATGCAATTGAATTTCAGGCAGAGTCTGAAGTTCCCTGGAGTAGAGCTTGCTGTGTGGGGGCCTAACGCTCATGGCTTTGAAGCAGTCTGATAATCTGAAATGTCTCTTAACCATGTTAAAGCCCTTGCAGAGCCAGAATCCAACAGATTTTCTGAACTAGAACTCTATCTGCTACCATTCTCCAAGCCTGAATTATGGCTTTGCCACTTACTAGCTGTGACCTCAGACAAATTATTTAACCTCTTTGGCCTCACTTTCCTAAGACGTAAAATGCGGGCAATGAGACTTATTCTACAGTGCTAATGTGAGCTTTAAACAAGCTATGATATGTAAAGTACATGGTGGATGCTCAATTCATTTCAGTTCCCTTAATTCTACCCTCTACATTTTAGAGGAAATCTATTTACCTGCCTTACCTCTTGCTTAGTAGACAGGATGAGGCTTGGGTTGAAGATTATATTACTCAGGGGCAAGTCTAGAAAGGATGTGGGGTGGATACTCTAGATAGTCACAGGGATTGGTGTTTCTCTTCCTCAAATCCCAGGTTGTTGTGATAAGACTAAGTGATTCTCTGATTCAAGAATGCTTGCAATGTTCATTTCTGGGACAAGCCTCTCAGTAGGAATGACCAAAACTCTTTATTAACACAGCACAGCCCAGAACCTTGGAGATGGCAATGATTTTAATCTTACAGTATGGGGTAGAATAAGCTAAGCTATATATATATATATACACACAGCTTTTATATATGGCTCTTAAGAGCATAAGTAGTTGTCACAAGAACATGACATTTCCAGATCTGTATTCTGGATAATAATTTACATGACTATCAACTTTTGAAGCAGGAATCCTCTCTTATTCATGTTTATTCTCTTAAATACATATTGCTTTGTGTATTGAAGTTGCTCATTAAATCACTTGAAATTGATTCAGTATCAAAGGACATGAAACTGAAGGAAAAAGTGGAACTTAAAATTGTTGATGAGCAAGATCCAGACTGACCAAAAGAACTCGGAAGAAACCAAAGCTGAGTAGTATCTTTTCTATATACCATACTGTTCATATAACTTTTATCTATGGACTTTCATTACCTATTAGAAAGTTATCGTTGCATCAGAAGACTAGCTTAGGAATGTATTGTTAGTAGGATAACTGGCTAGAACAGGGGCTGGAATAGATAGTCTTATTGATAAAGCCATGTCTAGTTACCAGAAAATGAGAGTCTTCCTCCTTGATTCCTTCCATGCAGTAGATTAAGATAACTGTGCTACCAGCCATTATTTTCTTTTTCTCTTCGTTTTTTAAATAGAGATAGTGTCTGACTATGTTGCCCAGACTGGCCTTTGAACTTCTGGCCTCAAGTAATCCTCTTCCTTCCTCTGTCCCCCAATCATGCTGGGCTCTATCCGCCATTGCATATTGCCACAGGGCTGACAGTTTGGCAGAAACCCCCTCTGCCTGGGAAGAGCACTATCCCTTAGGAGAATTTATTTATTTATTTATTTTGAGATGGAGTTTTGCTCTTGTTTTCCAGGCTGGAGTGCAATGGCGTGACCTTGGCTCACTGCAACCTCTTCCTCCCAGATTCAAGTGATTCTCCTGCCTCAGCCTCCCGAGTAGCTGGGATTATAGGCATCCGCCATCACGCCCCGCTGATTTTGTATTTTTAGTAGAGACTGGGTTTCTCCATGTTGGTCAGGCTGGTCTCGAACTACTGACCTCAGGTGATCCTCCCACCCAACTCAGCTTCCCAAAGTGCTGAGATTACAGGCGTGAGCCACCACACCTGGCCTAGGAGAATTTAGGTTTTAAGTCAATTGTTACTTCTGCAGTGTTTTATCCTTGGGGCTTATGAAATATTGGCTGCTGTAGTTCATTAGTTAAAATTCTCCTTTCCCTTTTCCCTTAAGGCTTGGTTTTGCTACTTTCAGGGTTATTGGTATTTTTTTTTTTTCTCCCTGAGATGAAATGTAAGTGTTCCAAACTGGGGGAGAGACAAGTAGAGAAAATGAAGTACTCTTAGAAAGGATTGGGGTGTTTATAAACTGTTTTTTTTTGTTTTTTTTGAGACAGAGTTTTGCTCTTGTCACCCAGGCTGGAGTACAATGGTGCGATCTAGGCTCACTGTAACCTCAGTCTCCTGGGTTCAAGCGATTCTCATACCTCATCCTCCCACGTAGCTGGGATTGCAGGTGCCTGCCACCATGCCTGGCTAATTTTTGTATTTTTAGTAGAAATGGGGTTTCGCCATATTGGTCAGGCTGTTCTTGAACTCCTGACCTCAGGTGATCCACCTGCCTCAGTCTCCCAAAGTGCTGGGATTACAGGTGTGAGCCACTGCACCTGGCCCGGGGTGTTTACTACCAATGAGGTGGTTTCCTCCATTAGATTTTAACTCCTGAATGCAAGAATTGTGTCTTATTCACCTGTGTATCCCCACTGCCTAGGGGGGTCCATGGTGGCTGTTCAATAAATGCTTACTGATTGATAAGTAAGTCAGATATAACCAACATTGCAAAGTGTTACAGGTATAAAATTGGTGGTACAGGTAACAGCACTAGAGAAACTCAGAAAAAGAAATCACTGTGGGCCAGGATGGTCAGAGAAGGTTCTACAGAAGAGGTAGAAATGTTTCATGGAAGAATCTGATTCTCTGGACAGAAATGGGATGGAGTATGGACAGTGCAGACTTCCAAATCACTTAAACTCTAAGAGCCTCAGTTTCTCATTGACGTAAAAGTGTTTTTAAAATGGAGACAGTAAACCTACATCATAAGCAGAGTAAATGAGATAGTTATATAAAGTAATTAGCACAGAATGTGATATACACAAAAGAATTGTTTTCCTCTGCACTTTTGTCTTTCTTTTACTGACCTGTATAGCCATCCCATTGGATTTGAAAGCTTTCCTTAGTGTTCTAGAGCTCCTGGTGTCATTTTCTTCATTCCCCCAGTAGCTTTCCACATACCAGAGGAGATACTCCTGAAGCCAGGGAGGCTTTGTTCACTCTCTATGGATAAGATAAATAAGCATACTAAATACTTTTTATTGTCTATCCTTGAGCATATATAACCATGCTGGGCATGGGGACTTTCACTAGGCAAAACATTTCCAAATTTATCTCCATTTCCACCTCATAGAACTTTATTGTTAGAAGAGTTCTGGTAGGGCTTAGTGACTTACGCCTATAATTTGAGCACTTTGGGAGGCCAAGATGGGAGAATTACTTGAGGCCGTGACTTTGAGACCAGCCTGGGCAACATAGTGAGACCTGTCTCTACAATTAATAAATAAATTATTCAGGCATAGTGGCACATGCTTGAGGTCCCAGCTACTTTGGAGGCTGAGGTGGGGAGGATTGCTTGAGCCCAGGAGATCAAAGCTGCAGTGGGCCATGATCATGCCACTACATTCCAGCCTGGGCTACAGAGAGAGAATCTGTTTCAAAAAAAAAAAAAAAAAAGAGTTATTGGAGATAATATAGTATATAACTCTCATTTTACATATTAAAAAAAACAAAACAAATTTAGCCTAAAGCAATTAAGTGATTAGTTATTGGCAGAACTGTGAAGTATGTTTGGATGTCTTTTGATGTCTTACCCAATGCTCTTTGCAATTTATCAGGCTATTTTATACTTCTATATGTTGGACAGTCCCATTCACTTTTTACATTTCCATTAACATTGGCAACCCAGTTTTTTGGTGAAATTCAGAGACATCCTATATGGAATCTTTGGCTTGTTTATAAAAGGACTAGGAAGATTAAGTGATTAATACAAGTTGAGAATCACTAATCTGAAAATCTGAAATGTTCCAAAAGCTGATGCTTTCTGAGTGCTGACATGAGGCTTAAAGGAAAAGTTCATTGGAGCATTTTGGATTTTGGACTTGGGATGTTTAATCGGTTCACAGAATTTACCATTTATCTAAGGAGTCCTGGTTCTATGAATAATTTTTTAGGCTGGGCACAGTGGCTCATGCCTGTGATCCCAGCATTTTGGGAGGCCAAGGTGGACAAATCACTTGAGGTCAGGAATTTGAAACCAGCCTGGCCAACATCGTGAAACCCCATCTCTACAAAAATACAAAAATTAGCTGGGGATAGTGGTGCATGCCTGTAATCCCAGCTACTCAGGAGGTTGAGGCACGAGAATCGCTCGAACCTGGGAGACAGGTTGCAGTGAGCTGAGACATGCCACTGCACTCCAGCCTGGGCGACAGAGCAAGACTCCATCTCAAAAAATAATAATAGTTTTAAAAACTGAACATATAGTAAAATGGAATTTTATGGTATACAGTTAATTTTAATACATGTTTAGATTCACATCACCACCGCCACAAATAGGATATAGAACAGTTCCATCCCCACAAAAAGTTTTTTTTTGTTTTTTTTTTTAGTTTTATCTTTTTCAGGATGTCATAAAAATGGAATAACACATTCTGTGAACTATGAAATCATCAAGGAATAGAGATACCTTTTCTGGTTGTTTTTTAAACTATACACAACACACACACACACTCTTCAGTCTTCTGAAATGACTGAAAGCAATGACACCCTGATATCAGGGTATGTGTATATGCGTATATATCTCTGTGTACTAAAAAACAGCTACATACACATCTCTATTTATTTTCTATATCTATCCATTTACATATATGTTAAAAACATGACATCATACCAATACCTCCAGTTCCAATCCAACCCCACAGAACTCATTCAGGCCTAACCCTTTTATTTATAGCTTTTTTTTTTTTTTTTTAAGAGTCTTGCGCTGTCGTCCAGGCTGGAATGCGATGGCGAGATATTGGCTCACTGCAACCTCCACCTCCTGCATTCAAGCGATTCTCCTGCCTCAGCCTCCTGAGTAGCTGGGATTACAGGCAGCTGCCGCCATGCCTAGCTAATTTTTTTGTATTTTTAGTAGAGATGGGGTTTCACTATGTTAGTCAGGCTGGTATAGAACTTCTGACCTTGTGATCCACCCGCTTTGGCCTCCCAAAGTGCTGGGATTACAGGTGTGAGTCACTGCGTCCAGCCTTATTTATAACTTCTTTCTCCTACATGATAAACCTGATTCTCATTATTGAGTATATTTAGTTATTTGTTCAATCTTAGCATATACATAAAAGTAATTTAAGAATGCTAACCTGTACCAATGTAAGGAATAAATTTGCTAATTAGAGTACAGTATTTGTGTAGAATTTTTCATCTTTAACCTTCTAGAGTATAGTCAAAATACTGTTTTCCAAAGTTTCTTCTGCTACTTCTTTTCCATCCACATCAGTATGATAATATTATTCATTTGTAATAAAGTTAGGTTCATTTTTTCCCTTTTTATTCCGTGTTGAATTCACCTTGCAACCTGATTGATTTTTTTAAAAATTCTTTTTTTGTATGTATGTCAAATAATACCAAGGTATTGTTTGGTATACTTATTCTCTTTTTTTTTTTTTTGAGACTGAGTCTCACTCTGTTGCCCATGCTGGAGTGCAGTGGCACAATCTCGGCTCACTGCAACCTCCACCCTCTGGGTTCAAGTGACGCTCCTGCCTCAACCTCCCAAGTAGCTGGGATTACAGGCGTGAGCCACCACACCCAGCTAATTTTTTAGTAGAGAGGGGTTTTCACCCTGTTGGCCAGGCTGGTCTCAAACTCATGGCCTCCAGTGATCCACCTACCTCAGTCTCTCAAAGTGTTGGGATTACAGGCGTGAGCCACTGTGCCCAGCTTACTTATTCTCTTATTCTAAGAGTCACACAACAAAGTATACTCTGGGAAGAATCATTCCCCTCCTCCATCTCTGCTATCCTATTCCATCCCCCATTCTTTCCACCTACCCACTGTATGTAAATAATTTTATTAATATCTGGTTTATACTTCCTGCATTGCTTTTGCACAAATAAGCAGATACATGTATATTTTATTACATGTCTCAGCCTCCCAAGTAGCTGGGATTACGGGCACACGCCACCATGTCCAGATAATTTTTGTATTTTTAATAGAGACTTTATTACATAAAATGATAATACTGTATTAGTTTCCTAGAGCTGCCATAGCAAAATACCACAAACTGGGTTGGTTAAACAACAGAAATTTATTGTCTCACATTCTGGCAGCTAGAAGTTCAAGATCAAGTTGTTGACAGGTTTGGTCTCTTCTGAGGCCTCTCTTTGGCTTGGAGATGATTGCCTTCTCACTGTGCCCTCACATAGTCTTTTCTCTGTGCACATGCTCTTGATATCTCTCTGTGTGTTCAAATTTCCTCTTCTTTGGCTAGAAATAGAGAGTAAGAAAAAGGTTAAAAACAGAACAAACAACAAAACAAAAACAAATTTTCTCTTCTTATAAGAATACCAGTTAGACTGAATTAGGACCCATCCTAATGGCCTCATTTTAATTTAATAACCTCTGTAAACCCTGTATCTCCAAGTAGAGTCACATTCCGAGGTACTGGGTATTAGGACTTCAATATATAAATTTTGTCAGGAGGGACAAAATTTAGGTTATGACACATACTGTAGACACTCTTTTGCATTTTGCTTTTTTCACTCATGGAAATCACTCCATATCAGTTAATAGAGATCATCCTGATTCTATTTTACAGCTGCATAGTACCCCCTGTGTGGCTGAATCTTGGTTTATGCACCCACTCTCCTGTGTATACGTATTTAGGTTGTTTCTCATATTTTACATATATAAACAATGCTGCAATGAATAACTGTGTGCATATGTATTTTCATATTGTTGTAGATCCTTACGTGTAGGATTGCTGGATCACAAGGGAAGTGCATCAGAATAGACAAATTCATAGAGAGAAAATAGATTAGTGGTTGCATAGTGGTGGGGCAGGAATGGGAAATGACTACTGAAATGACTACTGATGTGTATAAGATTTCTTGGCTGGGCGCAGTAGCTCACGCCTGTAATCCCAGCACTCTGGGAGGCCGAGACGGGCAAATCACAAGGTCAGGAGTTTGAGACCAGCCTGGCTAACATGGTGAAACTCTGTCTCTACTAAAGGCACAAAAAATTAGCCGGGTGTGGTGGTGGGTGCTTGTAATCCCAGCTATCCAGGAGGCTGAGGCAGGAAAATCACTTGAACCCGGGAGGCAGAAGTTGCACTTAGCCAAGATCACGCCAATGAACTCCATCCTGGGCGACAGCGAGACTCCATCTCAAAATAAAATAAAATAAAATAATAAAATAAAATAAAAGGCACAGTAAGTGCATTAGTTTTGTTAGATATTGCCAAATCTTCCTCCAAAGGGCTTGCACTAATTTGCATCCCTGCCAGCAATGTATAAGAGAATCTGTTTTCCACAGTCTCACTAAAAGAATGTGGCATCATACTTTTTAATTTCACCAATCTGATAGCTAAGAAATGGTATCTCAGTGTTGTTTTGTTTTACTGATTATGAGTTTCAACATTTTTTCATGTTTGAACATTTTTATATCTGTGTGTGAGAGAGAGAGAGAGAGACAGAGACAGAGAGAGAAATCTGTAAATTTGTCAGGTCATTTCCCATTTTTCTTTTTCTCTTTTTTAGGGTTTTGTTACTTTGCCATTCAATTTTTAATAAAACTTTGTATACTAGTAATATTAGCCCTTTGTGGTAAACATTGCAAATATTTTTACCCACCATATCAGTTGCCTTATAACTTTATGGAATACTTTTTTCTGGCCATGAAAAATTTCAAAAAAAAACTAAAATTATCAATCTTTTCTTTATTGCTCTGGAATTTTTTTTTTTTTCACATTTGGCAGACAAATCAGCTCCCTAAAACAACTGCAAAAGGGGGAAATCTAAACTAGAGTTTTCTTCTCTGTCAAATGGGGACCAATTCCTGTGCCTCACGAAGTTGTGACAGCTTAAACCTGGCTATAAGTTGCTTAGCAAGGTGGCTGGCACAAAATGAATGCAAAATAAACCTACTACAGATTGGAGGATTTGGATCAACTGGAACAGAGGTGCCTAGAAACTGCCAACACTCCACCACTTTTTGGCCTACAGAAACAGCAACTTCACATGGCACAACCTAACTTCTAGACACTTCTAGAAAGCTGTCAAGGTTTCAGGGGCTCAATGCCAGCCTGGGGGTGGGGGGGATGGGGGTGGCAGGGCACCAGGAGACCCAGCGAGGCCCCTGGGCCAGGAACACCCATCCTAATCCTAACAGGGTGTCTAGAGTCCATTATTGCTCTGAATGTGTCATAGTTAGGAACTCTTTCCCTACTTTGAAGTTAAAGAAGAATTTACCCATGTCTTCTCCTAGTACGTGATTTTATCACTTACATTTAGAGCTCTATCTATTTGCAGTTTAAGTTTATTTATTTATTTATTTATTGCCAAAGGAGTGGGGGAGACAGAGTCTTGCTCTGTTACCCAGGCTGGAGTGCAGTGGCACGATCTCGATTCACTGCAAGCTCCGACTCCTGGGTTCAAGAGATTCTCCTGCCTCAGCCTCCCAAGTAGCTAGGACTACAGGCATCTGCCACCATGCACAGCTAATTTTCATATTTTTAGTAGAGACAGGGTTTCACTATGTTGGTCGGGTGGTCTTGAAAGCCTGACCTCATGATGCCCCTGCCTCAGCCTCCCAAAGTGTTGGGATTACAGGTGTAAGCCATGGTGCCCCACCTACAGCTTATTCTTACGTGTGCCAGTAGTCATATGTCTAATTTTCTTTTCCAAATGGCTATCCAGTTGTCCCAAGACCATGAAGTAAAAAGCTCATCCTTTGCCTTTTTTCTCCTGAAGCGAAGCAGTTTGCAGACTCCCTCTTTAAATTATCTGTATTTTTAATTTACTTCCCTGTTCTGATCTGAATATGTTTCAGAATTTTTGGACTCAGTGAGTGCTTAGTCTTTCTTAAAGTGATTTTAGACCAAATTTTGGTCTTGTCATTAGGTCCTCTCTTCTGTCTTCCCACAGTTTTTTTCCAAATATTTGCTCAACCATAAAGACTGAAAGCAGGGCAAGAGTGTGGCGGGAACATGGCAAATTACATGCCAAAATCTGGTGCTTTTTCTTTTCATACAGCTGTTTTGAAGTATTGGCCTTCTATATTTTCAAGTTATGCTGAGGGCATGACCTTGAGTAGATTTATTTTACTCTTCTTATGTATTTTTTCAAAAAAATTTGCGTTTGGAGAAAATATTATAAAACAAGTAGCTAGCTGGATGGCCATCACTGTCTGAAGCTATCTCAGTCCATTTATATTTTATGTAATTATTGATATGGTTAGATTTAAGTGTATCATCTTTGCTATTTGCTTTATGAAACATTTTTATTAGATATAATTCCTGTCACATAAAATTCACTATTTTAAAGTGTACACTTCAGTGGTTTTTGATATATTTACTATATTGTACAACCATCACCAGTATCTCATTCCAGAACATTTCCATTACCCCAAAAAGAAGTCCCCTACCTATCAGCAGTTAGCTCCCATTTCTCTCTCATCCCATCTCTGGCAACCATTAATCTACTTTCTGTCTCTGTGGGTTCACCTATTCTGGACATTTTATAGAAATGGAATCATATAATATGTGACCTTTGTGTCTAGATCCCTTCACTTAGTATAATTTTTTTTAGGTTCATCTATGTTGTAGCATGTAACAATACTTCATTCCTTTTTATTTTGTTTTCTTTTTTTTTGTCTGAGATGGAGTCTCACTCTGTCACCCAAGCTGGAGTGCAGTGGCATGATCTCGGCTCACTGCAACCTCCGTCTCCTGGGATCAAGCAAGTCTCCTTCCTCAGCCTCCTGAGTAGCTGGGACTACAGGCATATGCCACCAGGCCCAGCTAATTTTTTTTTTTTTTTGAAATGAAGTCTCACTCTTGTTCCCCAGGCTGGAGTGCAATGGCACAATCCTGGCTCACTGAAACCTCTGCCTCCCAGGTTCAAGTGATTCTCCTGCCTCAGCCTCCTGAGTAGCTGGGATTACAGGCACCTGCCACCATGCCTGGCTAATTTTTGTATTTTTGGTAGAGACGGGGTTTCATTATGTTGGTCAGGCTGGTCTCGAACTCCTGACCTCAGGTGATCTGCCCGCTTTGACCTCCCAAAGTGCTGGGATTACAGGTGTGAGCCACTGCACCTGACCTTATTTTTGTATTTTTATTAGAGACAGGTTTCAGCATGTTGGCCAGGCTGGTCTCAAACTCCTGATCTCAAATGATCCACCGGCCTCAGCCTCCCAAAGTGCTGGGATTACAGATGTGAGCCACCATGCCCAGCTATAATACTTCATTTGTTTTAATGGCTAAATAATATTCCATTGTATGAATGCACCACATTTTACTTATCCATTCATCACTGATGGACATTTAGGTTGTTCCCATTTTAACTATTATAAATAATATGGCTGTGAACATGGGTATATACTTAGGAGTGGAATTGCTGAGTCATCAGGTAATTCTGTTTAATCTTTTTTAGGAATTGCCACAATAGCTGCACAATTTTACATTCTCACCAGCAATGTATACATATTCCACTTTATCCACATCCTTGTCAACACTTGTTAGTATCCTTCATTATTATTATTATTTTATAGCCATCCTAGTGGATGTGAAGTTGTATCTCATTGTGGTTTGGATTTGCATTTCCCTAAAGACCAATGATATTGAGCACCTTTTCATGAGCTTATTACTCATTTGTATTCCTTATTGGGAGAAACGTCTATTTGAATCCTTTGTCCAATCCAAAAAATTGAAACATCTGCCTTTTTACTGTTGAGTTGTAGGAGTTCTTTATGTATTCTGAATACTAAACTTTTACCAGATATATGATTTATAAATATTCTCTCCCATTCTGTGGACTGTCTTTTCACTTTCTGATGATATCATTTGAAGCATAAAAAGTTTTAAATTTTGATGAAGTCCAGTTTACCTATTTTTCTTTGATAGCTTCTGCTTTTGGAGTCATATATAAGAAACCATTGTCTAATGTAAGATCATGCAGATTTTCATTTGTTTTCTTCCATGAGTTTTATAGTTTTAACTTTTACATTTAGGTCTTTGATCCACTTTGAGTTAATTTTTGTATATGGTGTGAGGTAGGGGTCCAATTTCATTCTTTTGCATGTGGATGTCCAGTTGCCCAGTACCATTTGCTGAAGAGATTACTCTTTCCCCATTCAATGGTCCTAGCACTCTTGCTAAAAATCAGTTGACTATGGATCTATGGTTTATTGCTAGATTTTCAATCTTTAAAAAAATATTTTTTTGAGACAGAGTCTCACTCTGTTGTCCAGGCTGGAGTACAGTGGTGTCATCATAGCTCACTGCAGCCTGGAATTCCTGGGCTAATGCAATCTTCTCTCCTTGGTCTCCCAAAGTGCTGGGATTACAGGTATGAGCCACTGTGCCCAGCCTCAAATATTTCTTTACCACTTTATGTATAATTTAAGAACCTTACAGAAGAATATTCCATTCCCTCCTCCTGCTTTTTGTATTTTTGTCGTATCTTTTACTTTATGTAAGTTACAAATCCCACAGTACATTTTCCCCCCCAGTCAATTATTTTTAAAGAAATTAAGCTATGGCTGGGCATGGTGGCTCACGCCTGTAATCCTAGCACTTTGGGAGGCCAAGGTGGGCAGACTGCCTGAGCTCAGGAGTTTGAGACCAGCCTGGGCAACACAGTGAAACCCTGTCTCTACTAAAATACAAAAACAAAAACAAACAAACAAAAAAAAACAATTGGCCAGGCCTGGCAGTGTGCACCAGTAGTCTCAGCTACTAGGAGGCTGAGGCAGGAGAACTGCTTGAACCTGGGAGGCAGAGGTTGCAGTGAGCTGAGATAGTGCCACTGCACTCCAGCCTGGGCAACAGAGTGAGACTCCATCTCCCAAATAATAATAATAAATAAATAAAAGAAAGAAATTAAGCTATGAGAGAAAATGTTTACATTTATAAACATGTTTACCATTTCTGATGCTATTAATTCATATTATAGTTCCAAGTTCTCATGTAGTATCATCTGGTTATCATTTTCATTCCACTTGAATAACTTCCTCTAATATTTCTTTTTTTTTTTTTTCCTTTTTTGATTCAAGGTTTTGCTCTGTCACCAAGCTGGAGTGCAATGGTGTGATCTTGGCTCACTGCAACCTCTATCTCCCAGGTTCAAGCTATCTTCCCACCTCAGCCTCTTGAGTAGCTAGGACTACAGGCCTGCATCACCATGCCTGGAGAATTTTTTGTAGAGATGAGGTCTGACTATATTGCCCAGGCTGGTCTCAAACTCCTGGACTCAAGCAACCCTTCTGCTTTAGTCTCCCAAAGTGCTTGGATTACAGGCATGAGCCACTGTGACCAGCCTCCTTTAATATTTCTTCTACTACAAGTCTATTGGCAACAAATTATCTCAGCTTTTGTCTGAGAGTGTCTTTATTTCACCTTAATTTTGAAGTTTTTTTTTTTTTTTTTTAGTTTTTGAGACAGGTCTTCCTCTGTCACTCATGCTAGAGTGCAGTGGCACAATCATGGCTCACTGAAGCCTTAACAACCTACTGGGCTCAAGTGATCCTCCCACCTTGGCCTCCAGAATAGCTGGGACTACAGGTGTGCACCACCATATTTTTTTGTTTTGTTTTGTAGAGATGTAGAGATGGAGGTCTTGCTATGTTGCTCAGGCTGGTTTTGAACTCTTGGCCTCAAGCCATCTTCCCACCTTGGCCTCTCAAAGTGCTGGGATTATCAGCGTGAGCCACCATGCCCAGCCTTGAAGAATATTTTCATTCTACATAGAATTCTTGGTTTACTTTTTTCTTTCTGCACTTAAAATGTCATTCAATTATTTTATGGCTTATATTGTTTATGATGAGAAGTCAGTAGTAATTCTTGTCATCATTTCCCTGTATATAATATGTCTCAAGATTTTCTTATTTTTGCTTTTCAGAAATTTGATTATCACAGTTTGAATTACTTTAGCTAGATAGTAAGTCTAGAAATTGGGTAGACTGATTCCTTTATTCTTTCTTCTAAATTGTTTTAGCTATTCTAGTTTCCTTTGCCTTTGTATGTGAATATAAGCTTGTCAATCTCTTAAAAAAAACCCTCATGATAGTTTGAAAGGAATTGAAGTAAACTGCACATTTATTTGAGGAGAACTGACATCTTCTAAATTTTTTCATTTTTTTGATTTTTTTTTTTTTTAAGAGATGGGGTTTCTCCATGTTGGCCAGGCTGGTCTCGAACTATTGACCTCAGGTGATCCGCCCACTTTGGCCTCCCAAAGTGCTGAGATTACAGGCGTGAGCCACTGTGCCTGGCCTCTAATTTTTTTTTTAATAGAGAAAGGATCTCGCTACATTGCCCAGGCTGTTCTTGAACTCCTGGCCTCAAGTGATCCTCCCGCCTCAGCCTCCCAAAGTGTTGGGATTACAGGCATGAGCCACCATGCCTGGCCCAATAATTGGTATCTTTACTATGCTCAACCTCATAATCCAAGAATACATTATGTCTCTCCATTTATTTAGATCTTTGATTTCTTTCATCAGTGTTTATAGTTTTTAGCACAGAAGTCCTGGACATGGTTTGTTAGATTTACATCTAAGGAGTTCCTTATTTTTTTATTTTAGGGATTTATAAATGGTATTGTAATCATATTTTTAATTTTGGTGTTCCATGCCTATACATAGAAATGTGACTGATTTTTGTATGTCTTATATCCTGCAACCTTGCTAAACTCACTTAATAGTTTTATGATTTTTGGCCAGGTGCAGTAGCTCATCCCTATAATCCCAGCACTTTGGGAGGCCAAGGCGGGAGGACTGCTTGAAACTGGGGGTTTGATATCAGCCTGGGCAACAAAGCAAGCAAGATCCCATCTGTTACAAAAAATAAAAAACTTAGCCAGGTGTAGTGGCATTTACCTGCAGTCCCACTATTTGGAAGGCTGAGGCAAGAGAACTGCTTGAATCCAGAAGTTGGAGGCTGCAGTGAGCTGTGATTGTGCCACTGCATTCCAGCCCAGGCAACAGAGTGAGACCCTGTCTCTATAAATGAATGAATGAATGAATGAATGAATGAATTTTTGTGGATTCCTTGGGATTTTATAGGTGGACAATCATGGCATCCGCAAATAGAAACAGTTTTATTTCTTCCTTTGTGAGCTTTATACCTTTATTTCCTTTTTTTATCTTATTATACTGGCTAGAACTTCTAGCACAATGTTGAGTAAAAACGGTGAGAGAGACATTCTTGCCTTGTTCCTTATCTTGGGGAAAAGCTTTTAGTGGCTACTCTAGGTATTTTATTATGTATCCACAACTTATCACAGTCTACTGATGTTATCATTTTACCAGTTCTAGTGAAGCGTAGAAACTATACCTCCCTTTATAGCCATTCACCATCATCCGTTTATGGTAATTGTTTGGGATATGTGAGCAAAAAGAAAACCCAGGGAATTCATCAGTGTTCTTTACAGCCATTCACCATCATCCATTTATGGTAATTGTTTGGGATATATGAGCAAAAAGAAAATCCAGGGAATTCATCAGTGTTCTTCCTCAGGTACTGAGGTCCCTAATCAATCTGTTTTCTTCTCTCAATCTTTAAGAGCCTTCTTGTAACTGTTTTACGTGTACAATCCAGTATTTTTTGTTTTACTTAGTGGGAGAAATAGAAAAAGGTGTATCTACTGCATCTTCCTGGAATTGGATGTCCTCAAATATTGTGTTTTTCAATTATTGAATTTAAATCTCTTTCATTATATTCATGTCTTCCTTTAAGTCCTTGAACATATTTATAAAAGCTTGTTTAAAGCCCTGATCTATTCATTCCATCATCTTGGAAATCATGGGCCTATTTCTAAGTTTTTCTCCTGGTTATGGGTTACATTTTCCTGCTTTGTTTCCTATCTAGTAACTTTTTATTGAATGTTGGGCATTATGGATGCCATGTTGTTGAGTGTCTGGATTTTGTTGTTTTCCTTAATAAAGAGTTCAGTTTTGTTTAAGCAAGTCATTATTTTTTAAAGCAGGTAGTTAATTTACTTTAGGATCAATTTAATCCCTTTGAGGCATGTTTTACATTTTGATAGAGAGACTCTAGAACAACCTTCATACTAGTACAATTCATAAGGCAAGATCTTTCTGGGGTCCCTACTGAATGTCCAGGGTGTTCAGCAATGTCCTTTCACTCTGGATTGTGGGAATAGAAGCATCTCCCTGCACAATGTAATCTCTGATAGTTGCTTGTTTCTTAGTAGTTGTTCTTTGCTTGGTCGCATGAAATCTTATCAATGCATGTGCAGCTTAGTAGTTGGCCAAAGAATTAAGGGGAACACTATGCAGATTTCTGATGCACCTTCTCTGAATGGACCCCTTTTCTATGGTACCCTACCCAACAAACCCTGCATAACTTTAAGTTCCGATCTCTGTGTCCTCAGCTTGGTGAGATTGCTTAATTCCATTTGGCCCCTATCTCTGTCCTGTAACTGGAAATTACCTCCAGGGAGAAGAAAAGAGCAATCATAATGTTCACCTTATTTGTTTTACTTCTCTCAGGGATAATAGTCGTGTGCTGTCTGTGTACAACATCAGAAGATATTTATTTCATATATTTCTCTATTTTTAGATTTTTTTTTTTTTGTGGAAAGGCTAATCAAATACTAGTTACTTCCTTATGGCCACAGAGGAAATCCTGTTTTGTGATCTGAAAAGTCAACTTTGGCTACTGGAGAAGGGCAAGAACAGAAGCAGAAAGAACTGTTAGGAGTCTATTCCAGTAGTTCAACAAAGAAATAATGGTGGCTTTTGGACTACCTTGGAAATAGAGATAGGTGGATGAATGAACTAATGCTTATTAGTTAGAACATTCCCATATGCTTTAAATAAATGATTTGAATAATTTATTTGAAATAAGAATAATCTCTTATTTTCCTTTCTACTTTTCCAAGTTCTCTTTTTTCTATTTGCCCTTACACATTCCCAGTGTGGAAGACAAAGATAATTATTCCCATTTTTCAGATGAATAAACTAACACTTGAATGGTAGGATCACTCGCTCCATTGTTCTGAAGAAATGATAATGGATCTAAGGTTCCCAGACTGCTAAGAATTTTATAAGTGCTGCTTTCGAATTGGCTGAAACTATCATGGCAGACAACATGAAGCCTTTAAAATCTTTGGAAGCTTCTACTTTTAGAAAATATAAGGTCTTCCTTCAAGATGTCTTTGTGTTGGAACTGAGTACTCCTTTCGTATCTAAGATAATTAGGCTCATTATTATCCAATGAAGAATTAAACATTTTATTTTGATGACAGCTTTCTTTGGATGACTTACAATAGGTTCTGGGAAAATGAATCCTGCCACTAAAGGATGATGCTTCAGTAGTACAGTGCCCGCAGCTCCACAGACTAGAGTTTAATTATTAAAATGATTTAAAAGTCCATTATAATGACCTTACAATTTCAGACACTAAGTTTTTCTTCCTATTTGTCACTGGCCTCTTGTAACTCAATGAGTAGTATCCCCACCCCTCCCCTCCCTCCCTCCTCCCTTCCTTCCTTTCTTCCCTTCCTTCCTTCCCTCCCTCCCCCGACTCCGCCTCTCTTTCTTTCTTTCGAAATGGGGCTTGCTCTGTTGTCCAGGCTGGAGTGCAGTGGTGTTGACCATAGCTCACTGCAGCCTTAAACTCCTGGGCTCAAGCAATCATCTCATCTCAGCCTCTAGGGTAGCTGGGACTACAGGCATGTGCCACCATGCCCAGCTAATTTATTTTTTAAATTTTGTGTAGAGACGGAGGTCTTGTTTTGTTGCTGGTCTCAAACTCCTGGGTTCAAGCAATCCTCCCACCTTGGCCATCTCTTAAAAAAAAAAAAAAAAAATCGGCATGGAGGCATGCACTCATACTCCCAGCTACTCCAGAGGCTGAGGCAGGAGGATCACTTGTGCCCAGGAGTTCAAGGATGAAGTGAGCTATAATGGTACCACTGCACTCCAGCCTCGGTGACACAGCAAGACTCTGTCTCTAAAAAAAAAATAAAAAGTGGCTGGGCATGGTGGCTCATGCCTGATTTTTAATCTCAACACTTTGGGAGGCCAAGGTGGGCAGATCATGAGGTCAAGAGATCGAGACCATCCTGGCCAAGATATTTTTCTATATACTAAAAATATACAAAAATTAGCTGGGCATGGTGGTGGATGCCTGTCATCCCAGCTACTCAGGAGGCTAAGGCAGGAAAATTGCTTGAACCCAGGAGGCGGAGGTTGCCGTGAGCTGAGATCAAGCCACTGTACTCCAGCCTGGCAAGAGAGCAAGACTTCCCCTCAAAAAAAATAAAAAAATAAAAATGAAAAGTAGGCCAGGCATGGTGGCTCATGCCTGTATTCCCTGCATTTGGGGAGGCTGAGGCAGGTGGATCATCTGAGGTCAGGAGTTCCAGACCAGCCTGGCCAAAACGGTGAAATGACATCTGTAGGGAGCCAGCCCTACATCACCCGTGGGTACCCCATGTTTGGTGGTGACAAAGGAATGAGAGAAAGACAGATTAAGAACCCCACAAATCCTCTTGCTGTGGCTGTTTTCCTTTCACTTATGGAGAACCAAAATATTATATGATAAAAAAGACTGTAGCATAGCATAGTCATCAGATCTGGGCTTCAAATCTGCCTTTCTGGCAAGGTCTTGGGACTTTGAGTAAAGTTCTTAGGGAGCCATAATAACAGTACTTATCTCAATGCTGTCATGACAGAAGAGATAATATACATAAAGTGTGTAGCACATCGCCTTGTTCACTTGTTTCTTCTTTCATGCTATGAACATGGATGGATAATTCGAATTGTTCTCAGCAACGTCAGAGGGATGGATGGGTGGTGGAGAAGTATGGCACATGATTTTTTGGGGGACTCATTGTTTTATTCACATTAAACTCTAGGTTAAATCGTGCTTATTGCTTTTTTCTCTCACAACTAAAAGGACATAGTTCTGGCCGGGCATGGTGGCTCATACCTGTAATCCCAGCACTTTGGGAGGCCAAGTCAGGAGGATCACCTGAGGTCGGGATATTGAGACCAGCCTGACCAACATGGAGAAACCCCGCTTCTACTAAAAATACAAAAAAAGTTAGCGGGACATGGTGGTGCATGCTTGTAATCCCAGTTACTCAGGAGGCTGAGGCAGGAGAATTGCTTGAAGCTGGGAGGCAGAGGTTGCAGTGAGCTGAGATCGTGCCATTGCACTCCAGCCTGGCGACAAGAGCAAAACTCCATCTCAAAAAAAGAAAAAAAAAGAAAGGACATAGTTCTTTATTTCTCTCATTTCTAAAACTGCTAACAATGATTCTGGCAAGGAGAGGAGGTTGTGCACATAAGAGAGTTGTTAGGCAGCTCTTTTCTGTGTTCCCTCAGGGTATGTATCAAACAGAAGACAACTGATTTCTTGACTGCCTTTCTACTAGACTGTAAGCTCCTCAAGGGCAGGAACTACAACTGGCTTATCTTTGAATCTCAAATTCCCAGCAGAGTGTTTGCTACATATTTCACATTCAACAAATATTTATTGAATATGTGAATAACATAATAATGGCAATAATCTCCTGTATTTGTTCTGCTTACTGCCTCCCCAAGTCTATATACATGAATCTGATCACTCAACAATTCAACTATTATTGACAGCCTACAAATGCAAAGCTACATATGCAATGGACTGGAGGATACAGGAATGAAGAAGCCATGCTCCTACCCTCAAAAAAGTGACATCAATTATTTAAGTTCAAGGATCAGATTCTTCCTCTCATCAAGATTTTCAATGGCTCCCTGTTGCTTGGAGAATAAAATCCAAACTCTTTAGTATGAAATTCAAGGCCTTCTTTCAGACTGGCCTAGCTCTTCTTCCTATACTATCTATTACTCCTTGCTACACATATGGTAGTGGCTTTTATTTCTGTCTACTCATATCCTTCCTAACAGATCCTCCCTTTCAGGCTGTGGTGACTGAGAGGTAGAATCCTTCTTTCTTGAGATCTGATTCTCTAAATAAAAGCATTCCTTCTTTTGCTTAAAAGAGTTCAAACATTGGCTGAGTGTGGTGGTGTGTGCCTGTAGTCTCAGCTACTTGCGAGGCTGAGGAAAGAGGTTCACTCGAACCTGGGAGGTGGAGGCTACAGTGAGCCAACATTGCGCCACTGCATTCCAGCCTTGGTGACAAAGTAAGACCCTATCTCAAAAAAAAGAGAGAGAGAGAGAGAGAGAGAGAGAGAGAGCACGAGCTCAAACAGTCACTTATTGACACACAAATCCTCCTGTTTAACCGACTGGTTTCCTTATTGATTCCTGCATATAGCTGCTATTTTAGCTAGTATCTTTATTCAATTACTCCTTTTAGGAGGTCCTCTTCTCTCTCTCTCTCTCTTTTTTTTTTTTTTTTTTTGAGATGGGTCTCACTCTGTCACCCAGGCTGCAGCCTACCTCCTGGGCTCAAGTGATCCTCCCACCTCAGCCTCGAGAGTAGCTGAGACCACAGGCACACACCATGATGCTCAGCTAATTTTTTTTTCTTTTGTTTCTAAAGACAGGGTCTCCCTATGTTGCTCAGGCTGGTCTTGAGTTCCTGGCCTCAAGTAATCCACTTTCCTTGGCCTCCCAAAGTGTTAGGATTACAGACATGAGCCATTGCACCTGGCCTTGGAAGGCCCTCCTTTAAGATCTCCACATATTTTTGTCCTATGAGTCCTTCTAGGCCAAGCTCAAATCCTACTTGCTTCCCAAAGCCTTTCCCTCCATCCTTTTCCCAGCATTACTATAGCTCCCTATGCTAAAATCCCTTTCTTTTGTCAGCTGGAATATGCTGCCTATTTTGTTATTTTCCTTTTAATATATAGATCTTTTTTCTCTGTATCATTCCAATTTTAGTATATACGCTGCCCAAGCAAGCACCTTTTTTCTCACTGAAGAACAGGAGTTCTCAAAGTGTAGTCCAGGGATCCCGAAGGGGTCCTTGAGGACCTTTCAGTGGGTACATGAGGTCAAAACTATTTTCTACATGATACTAAAACTACTTTCTACATGCCTTTTTCACTCTGTTCCTCTCAAAAGTAGAATTTTCTAGATAATATATGGCATACCATATCACAAGTTTTTTGTTTTTGTTTTTTTTTTTTTTTTTTTTTGAGACAGAGTCTTACTCTGTCAGCCAGGCTGGAGTGCAATGGCCCAATCTCAGCTCACTGCAACCCCTGCTTCCCAAGTTCAAGTGATTCTCCTGCCTCAGCCTCCTGCATAGCTGGGACTATAGGCATGTGGCATCACGCCCAGTTAATTTTGATATTTTTAGTAGAGATGGAGTTTCACCATGTTGGTCAGGCGGGCTCAAACTCCTGACCTCAGGTGATCCACCTGCCTCGGCTTCCCAAAGTGTTGGGATTACTGGAGTGAGTCACTGCACCTGACTTCATATCACAGCAAATTAAATGCAGCAGACATGATAATACAGTTGTCTTACTGAGAGGGCAGACCCTCCTCCCCTCCTCCCCTCCAGATGGGAAGGAGAGGGAAAAATAAAATAAAATACCAAAGAGATGGGAAGATACTCCCTTTTTGGTTACCAGAGTCTCTGCTATCTGTAAGCCTTGAAAGAGTTGTAAATGAATGTTATCCCTACCGGCTGGAGCCTGGCACTGGGTCACACCCCCACATCTGCATGGCCCAGGCTCCCTCCTGGAAACACCTCTGCCAACTAACAGTTTACTGCCTTTGTCTTGTCTCTGTAAGCCACCTTCCCTGCCTGTTCCCGCTCGTGCTACATATGAACTAGCAAATCAATGAAGCCCAAAGATTGTAAGGTTGGACATTCAGCCAATGGACAATGACATAGTTTCACCTCAGTTTCCCCTTTAGTGTTGTAAGTCTATAAAAGTGGAAAGAAGCTGCTTCTCAGGGAGCTCAGTAAATGAGGCTGTAGCCCCCCACAGCACCCAGCTGAATAAAAAGCCACTTCTTTCCTCAGTACAGGTGTTTGAGAGGTTTGTTCCTTATCGCTCCTGCTTCATTACTAAGCTATACATTGAAGAGATTCACAGAAATCTAAAACAATGCCAATCTTTTCACTACTTTTTGTTTTAGAAAATAAAGTTTTCATAAAAATATGGTATTTATGTTACATTGTCATAGGCATACTATTATTTTTAAATGGATTAATGAATATTTAAATATTTTCTCATTCTCATTCTAATATAGTAAATATTGATCAATAAAATATATAAACAAGAGCTCTTTGGGATCCTCAAATTTTGCAAAGTATAAAGGGGTCCTGCTGGGCACGGAGGCTCATGCCTGTAATCCCAGCACTTCGGGAGGCTGAGGTTAGGAGTTCGAGACAAGCCTGGCCAACATGGTGAAACCCCAACTCTACTAAAAATACAAAAATTAGTTGGGTGTGGTGGTGGGTGCTTGTAACCCCAGCTACTTGGGAGGCTGAGTCTGGAGAATCACTTGAACTTGGGAGGTGGAGGTTGCAGTGAGCAGAGATTGCACCATTGCACTCCAGACTGGGCGACAAGAGCGAAACTCTGTCTCAAAAAGAAAAAAAAAGGTCCTGAGATCAAAAAGTTTAAGAACTGCTACTCCAGATTATAAGAAGGTGGGAAATGGGTCTAATACTTCTTTATCTCCTGTAGGAGTAAAGGGAAAGCTACCCTCTGCCCTCTGAAGGTTTGCTGAAAATGAACTGAGAAAAGGCATGCACAATTTAACATGCATGAGAGGAAAATGACTGGAGAGTGATAACCTCACAACCCAATGGGGTACAGATGCTTACATACTCTTCTTCATAAGAGAATGGGAGATGAAGAAATATGGATGATTTGGAGGGTAGAGTAAATGATTTTCAGGAGAATTCAATGGGCTTGGAGAACATATAATGTCCGTTGGGCCTGCAGAGCAGACAATGGTTTATGCCAGTGACAAAAGTCTGTTCGGCTGTGTTGATAAAACCAGTCTTTCTCCTTGTGATGGGAGTCAAATAATGAAAACAGGAAAGGGACCAGAGGTAACTCTTTTCTTCTTTGGAGGTCTGGAGTTCAGGGAATAACAGAGTAAAGCTACTTCTAGAATCTGCTGGTCTCCAAAGGCCTTTAATTTAAAGTAATCAGCATAACATGATGCCATATTTTGGGGTGAAATTCTCTGGTCTCCTTTACTCCATTGCCATGTACATTGTAAGATTTCAATAAATTCCATAACATAACACAATTAAAAAGTAAAAAAGAGGCCGGGTGTGGTGGCTCATGCCTGTAATCTTAGCACTTTGGGAGGCTGAGATGGGTGGATCACTTGAGGTCAGGAGTTTGAGACCAGCCTGGCTAAAATGGTGAAACCCCATCTCTACTAAAAATACAAAAATTAGGGAGAGAGATCCAAGATGGCCGATTAGCAACAGCTCAGGATTGTAGCTCCCAGTGAAAGCGCAGAGAGCAAGTGGACACTACAATTTCAGACGAATTTCTGTTGCCCACAAACTGGGTGCTACCCAGTGGAGAAGCCACACAGGTCGCCAGTGCGACTCTTTTGGCTGGCATGGCTGTTTTGCCAGCGTCCTGGCGCGGCGCGGCGCTTCTCAGTGCGGAGTATATGGGACTGGGTGCCCTTTAAGTCGGGCTCGGCTGGTCCCATCTTCACAAGGAGAACAGCAATTGGAAGCGCTGAGGATGGAGAGTTTCACAGTAAGCACAGCTAAACCCGGGAAGGCCTAGCTCTGTGGAGAAAGGGCATCTGCTGAAGGAAAACTAAGAAACAGAAAAAACTTCATCACCAACAAGCCGGACGTCCACTCAGACCCAATCTGAAAGTCGGCAATTACAAAGACGACAGGTGGATAAATCCACAAAAATGGGAAGAAACCAGTG
>CAUYLG010058997.1:0-48196 GCA_963573385.1 Cacajao melanocephalus
ACATATATACATGTAGATCTGCTCACTCCACTATAATTGCTTAATGGTATTTAATATATGAGTAAACTATGGGATACTTATCTATTTCCTACTGGTGGAAAGTTTGGCTGTTTATCTTTTTTGCTGTAACAGTGGTATAGTGAATATCCTTGTACAATTCTTAAAATAGATAAGTATACCATAGTTTACTCATATATTAAATACCATAAAGCAATTATAGTGGAGTGAGCAGATCTACATGTGTATATATATATATATATATATATATACACACACACACACACACACACACACATACACATACACACGTACCTATATATAGATATTATCTATAAATATCTCTATCATGGTCTCTATCTAATGGGTACAATGTTTATTATTTGAGTAATGGTTATATTTTAGCCTAGACTTTACCACTATGCAATATATCCATGTAACAAAACTGTACTTGTACCCCTAAATCTATAGGAATAAAAATTAAGAAATGCAGCAAATTATAAAAAGAAAAATACGTTCCATCCAATAGAAAGTAAGAATGAAAAATAAAGAGAAGTGAATGTTAAATAAAAACAGAAGAATATGCTAAAAGAAATCCAAATATATGAATAAGTCCTACTAATGTAAACAGATGGCAAACAGTAGTTAAAAGAAATAGCTTCTCAAATTAAAAAAAAAAAAGCCAGCCATAGGCTGTTTATTTAAAAAATGCATCTAGAACAAACAAGAAAGCTTGAAGGTAAATGAATGGGAAATGATGTAACTACAAAGATAAAGAGAGCCACTACACAGTGTGAAAATAAACAATTCACCAGGAAAACAAAATAACCTTGAACCTGCAGACTCAACAACACAGCATAAAAATTTATATAAGCAAAAGAAAAGTTACAAAGAGAAATTGACAAATATACAATCATAATGGAGAAATTTTACCTATATCTTTCAGTAATTAATAATGAGAGCTAAATTAGCAGAAGCATTTAAAAAAATTAGTCAATGGCTGAGACAGCTAGCTGTCCACCAGAAATGTGTGTGCCTTCCACAACGTGGAGTTGTCACTGTGGGATGGCTGTTCAGGGCTGGACTTCATTTCCCAGTCCTTTTGTATATGGGGGTACGACCATGTGACTATTTGTTTTCTCCCAAAAGAAGGGGAACAGAAATTAAAACATCATTAAGGCATTATCTCCAGCCTATCAGGATGGGAACATTTTAACTGTTACAAACACCAAGTATTGGCAAGAATATGAGAAAGCAGAAGCTGGCATATTGCTTATGTGACTATATACTGGTAAAACTACTTTGAACTGCAATTTGGCAATGCCTTAAAAAGCTAAAGATGTTAGTGTTAATGATTCAAAAAGTCTATGCCTAGCTTTCTAGACAACCAGAAAGCAAAGAGAATTTTAAGAATTGTACAAGGATATTCACTATACCACTGCTACAGCAAAAAAGAGAAACAGCCTAACTGTCCATCAGTAGGAAACAGATAAGTATACTATAGTTTACTCATATATTAAATACCATAAAGCAATTATAGTGGAGTGAGCAGATCTACATGTATCATCAAGAATAAATTATCCCTGAAAAAGGAATGAAGAGTGAGAAAATCAAACTCACAAATGATATGCCCTCTGGGATGTTACTAATGAAACTACATAAGAACATAAATAGTAGTACAAAGTTAATGAATACATGCATAACATGTACAAAGCCAAACATGGAAATATTACATACCAACTTCAATGTAGTAGCTACCTCTGGAGAGAAGACGAAGGGATGGATAGATGGGGCTTCAGCTGCATCTCTAGTGTTTTATGTATATTAGGAAAGTCTGAAGCAAATGTAGTCAAACCTTAACATCTCTTAAATCTGGATGCTGAGATCATGGTGTCTATTATATTATTTATATGCCTTATTATAAGTTTGAAACATTTCAAAATAAAATACTACTGACCTATAGGCATGACCAAATCAGACAATCATAACCTTTGTGCAAAATGAGCTCAGGTGCCACAGGTCTATAGTGTCCCCGGTCTGCATAGTTTTGAGTTCTTAATCAGAAAAATCATGTGCATTTTAAAAATCAACGTATGGCATAATCATTTTATACTAATTAATTAAGCACTTGGTGTTCCTGGGAGCTAATCTAGGAAGTCAAACCAGCTAAGTTATATACACAAATATCCTGTAATTTTTCAAATGTGCAAAAAATTTTCCTGGCTGAGTGTGGTGGCTCATGCCTATAATCTCAGCACTTTGGGAGTTTGGTGGGGGAAGGATTGCTTAAGTCCAAGTGTTCAAGACCAGCCTGGTCAAGATGGCAAGACCGCATCTCCACAAAAGAAAAATTAAAAAAGGAGCGGGGTGTGGTGGCCCATGCCTGTACTTTGAGCTACTTGAGAGGCTAAGGTGAGAGGACTGCTTGAGCTCAGGAGGTTGAAGCTGCAATGAGCAGTGTTCACACCACTGCACTCCAGCCTGGGTGACAAAAATGAAACCCTGTCTCAAAAAAACAAAAAAGAAAAAAGAAAAAGCAAAGGTTCAATAAAACAGAAAGAGACATACAACTTTTCAGTAAACTTTCAGCATTGAGATTCCTATTGTGAAAGCAGGAGAATAAATTACCTATCACTACCAGTGAGACCAACAATATCCTGAGGTGTTATGTAAGTGGAAGATAGACTATTGGCTGGGCAGCAAGATTCATGCTCAATGTCATAGATTCTTCATTCATGATCAACATTTTGATCTACTTGATAGAGTGTATAAAGCATTATTTCTTTTCCTTTCCTTCACTTCCTTTTTCTCCTCTTTTCCCTCCTAGTTTCTCTCTCTTTTCCTCTTTTTTTCCTTCTGCTTCTTGGTCTTTTTCTTCGCCATCAAATAATTAGCACTTGCTAAATTCTGGATATGATGTTTTACAAGCATTATCTCATTTAATTTTCACAGCAGTTAGGTAGATATTTTTATTGCCATTCATCAGATGCTAGAACTGAGGCTTTAAGAAGTGAAAAACATGCATAGGTCATGCAGATAGTACTTGGAAAAGTCAGGATTAGAAACCAGGTTTGGGCCGGACATGGTGGTTCACCCCTATAATCCCAGCATAGCCTCGGCAATATAGTGAGACCCTGTCTGTACAAAAGAAAAAAAAAAAAAAAAGATAGGCATGCCTGTTGTTCTAACTAATTGGGAGGCTAGGGGGATTGCTTGGGCCCAAGATTTTGAGGCTGCAGAGAGCTATGATCACGTGGCTGCACTCCAACCTCAGCAACAGAAAGAGATCCCATCTCCCATCTGTAAAAAAAAGTTTGCCTGCAGTTTCAAATGCAAGCATGCTTGTAACTACTGTGAAATGAGACCTCCTAAAAAGTTGAATGACCTGAGGCCCCATTTGACATGAGTATCTTTGCCTGTGTTTTTTTTCTTCCCAAAAGAGAAGCTTTTACCCTGGTCAGACATTTTAACTGTAAATCTACTAGAAAACACTCTGAATCAGAAAAGAAAAATCCAGAAAGTTCTGATACCCTCAAACAGAATTTTTAGATGTCAGGACCCTTTCTTTAAAAAATTACCAATTCAAAATAGCTCTAGTGAAAGAGATAATTCATTCACTCAAACTGTCATCTCGTTTAGTGATCCCATGTAAAGAGTTTTCTTCAGGCATGGCTCAATTTGGTTACATAAAGTGTCATGCAGACTTGCTTTCTGTCAGTTCTCTTACTTGACTTCCAGCACAGCCAGATTCATCCCCTGAGGCATCAGAAGAGCTACAGCAGCCTCTGATTTATAACCTCCCCATTTCAAGAGCAGAAGAAAAGATCAAAAGCCTTTTGCAGGGGTTTGGCCCCCTAAAAGGAACATAAAGTAGCTTAGGTCTGGTGACCAACTCTAAAATGATCAACATTATTTGGAAAGCATTTTGACTGTCTAGACCTTTGTCAAATGCTCCACCACTGGAGTGAAGAGTGTAGGCCTGTATAGATAGGCCAGAAAAATGGAAGTAAATTGTAGGGCAGCAAGAAACCCTATCCACTAAACCTAGTATAGTATAGGATCCAGTGTCCTCTATCTCTCATCATTCAACCCTTGTCTCATATAATCAGTCACCAAGTATTGCAGATTACTTGTTAAATAATCTCTTTCATCAATATTATAACTGCATTAGTTACCTTGAAACATTTCATTAGTTCATTTCTTCAATGAGTATGCATTATCTATACTGTGCCAACATTATACATTATCACCAAGCAAGGATATATAAAGAAAGTAAACATAGATTTTTCTGTTAAGGAGCTCACAGTCCATGCAGAAGAAAAACAGATTACTATTATAAGATATGTTGTGATACAAATATATCTATCTATATAGGGTGCCATATGAATAGAATTTAAGGCTAATAAAGAATTACTAAGGAGGTGATGTCTGACTGAAGCTAGGTAATGAGTTTTATTACAAGCAGAAGGATCAGCTTGAGCAAGGGTCCTGAGGTAAAAAACAGCATGATCAACATTCTGGTTTCAGTAATGCATTATAGTTGTATGTGACATCACTATTGGGGGAAATTGGGTGATGGGTACACAGGATCTCTCTGTATTGTTTTTGAAACCTCCTGTGAGTCTACAATTATTTTTCCCCAAAAAATGTTTTAAAAACAACATAGCATGTGAAGTGTTGTTCTAAACTTCTTGAACACTGCTGAAGCATCTGCTTGAAAGGCGGAGTTTGGAAGATGTCGCAGAAAGGGTGGGCAAGTGCCACCTTAAAAACTAGCCTCACCACTTTTTTGACTCTCATACCATGGTACTGGAGAACTTGATGGGGTTTAAGCTGGAGATTGACTTAGTTCCTGCTATTTGTGTCACCTTTTCCTTGTGTATCAAAGTGGAGACTAGTCTTTACTCTGCAACAATTTTACTCTGCAACCAAAGCCTCTAGCACTTTGCTTGTTTTTCTCAGATTTTTTAACCTTTTGAACTTGGTAGGGAGATTCTTGTCTTATCCTCTGAGCGACTTCAGCAAATTCTCCAAAGCCTATTTTTCTTCCCCACCATCTGAGTCTTGAAGCAGACTTTGCCAGCCTTCTACTATAGGCTAACCTTGATACCTATGTTACAATGTAATCACAACGGTGGAGAAGTCAGGCTGGATAAACACAGCATTGCCCACGGGTCTAGCCACCAAGAGCCCAGCAACAAAGAGCCATGAAAAATCGTTTTCAGTTTGTTCCAGTGGATTATTCATTAACTATTAAGATTTGTTTAAAAACATTTATTGTGCACCAGCTTCATAGTAGATTCCATGAAAAAATGAGTAGAGCAAAATCTCTGTCCTCAATCACCTTTAGCTGAGGGATCAGGAATATAACATAGTCTCATTAGAAGATAAGAGCCATGTTTGTGGTTTATAAAAGCAGAGTGTTGGCACAAAGAGAGAGAATCAATTCATCCTGAGATGGCTGGGTCACCAAGGGGACAAAGAATCAAATCTAACTTATGAGGCAGGGAAACAGCGATGAGTAGCAGTGACCTGAAGTATATGAACTGTATTTATCTTCATGTCCTAGAGAGTCATAAATTTTGCATGTTACAACAGCAGTCTGGTACCCTGTCCAGACTGGAAATGTGAAAAGTCTTCAGCAATCCTTTCCTGTACCCCTGCACATTAGATAGATTAAGCGTCCCAAGACATAATTAAAAAAAAATTCCAGAGGGAGAACTTTCCCTAAAAATGAAAGAGTCTAAATGTGTGGCAACTATTTTAGATGAAGGACAAGAGAGAGACTACAGGAAAGCAGGAGATTCAGTCATTCATGGACTCATTCAATGAATATTTATCGAGCCCTACTTTATGCAAAACACCCTAGTAGTATCTCAGTATTTTGAGAATTACAAAAATCAACCATTGGCATGAGTCTCTAAAAATACTTATCTTGTTAGCAAGTTCTGATGCAGCCTCTCACAACTGCCTTCCCATTCAAAAATAAACGAAAGCACACTGAAAAGAGGAACAATTATCTTAAAGAAGGTAGGAAACAACTAAACATTCTTTGTTGTCTCATTCAGTTTAGAGACCTAGAAACTACTCACCCTGAAAACCTATGTTGACATTTCTCTATTGGTTAGGTGCTACATTTTATGTTTTCCAGAGAAGTGTCCCCGCAAACTTCATCTTTGTATAGCTAAACAGAAAGAGGGAAGAAAGGACAGAATGTTATGGGAATGAGGGATGGAGGTGTAAGGACGGAGGAGGAAGAGGAGTGGAAGAAGAACTCTGCACTCCCATGGCTATAGATTCCATTAAAACAACTGAAGCATCAAATAGAGCCCCATGCTTCCCAAGGCTTGCTTTGTTAGTTTTGTTTTTTAATATATTCTATCACTTACATGGAAGAAACTCCCAACTTGGTTATACAAAACTGTATCAAGATAGAGGACTCCCAGTCTCTGGAGTGTTTAGTGGGAGCTATCACAACGAGCCTTCCAATCAAATATCTAAGGGTTCCAAGCACTCAGATAGAGAGTAAGGTCACTAGCAACTCACACCCCTCAGCTAAAGAAAAAGGCACAATTTGGATAAATTTCTTCTCATTTGAAGATGATTGTTAACATTACTATCAATCACGAGAATAAGAATAGTTAACATTAATGAAGGAGTTTCTATGTGCCAGGTGCTGAACTAAACACTTTAAATGCTTTATCTACTTTGTCATGTCAACTCCACGAAATAAAATCTATTACTCCCTAATAAGCAACTTCAGCAAAGTCTCAGGATACAAAAATCAACGTACAAAAATCACAAGCATTCCTATACACCAATAACAGACAAACAGCCAAATCATGAGTGAACTTCCATTTACAATTGCTACAAAGAGAATAAAATACCTAGGACTACAACTAACAAGGGATGTGAAGGACTTCTTCAAGGAGAATTACAAACCACTGCTCAAGGAAATAAGAGAGGACACAAACAGATGGCAAAACATTGCTCATGGTTCGGAAGAATTAATATCGTGAAAATGGTCATACTGCCCAAAGTAATTTATAGATTCAATGCTATCCCCGTAAAACTACCATTGACCTTCTTCACAGAACCGGAAAAACAACCTTAAACTTCATATGGAGCCAAAAAGGAGCCCGCATAGCCAAGAAAATCCTAAGCAAAAAAAAAAAAAAAACAAAGCTAGAGGCATCACATTACTCAACTTCAAGCTATACTACAAGGCTACAGTAATCAAAACACCATGGTACTGGTACCAAAACAGAGATATAGACCAATGGAACAGAACAGAGGCCTCAGAAGTAACTCCACACATCTACAACCATCTGATCTTTTACAAACCTGACAAAAACAAGCAATGGGGAAAGGATTCCCTGTTTAATAAATGGTGTTGGGAAAACCGGCAAGACATATGCAGAAAGTTGAAACTGAACCCCTTCCTTACACCTTATACAAAAATTAACTCCAGATGGATTAAGGATTTAAACATAAGACCTAACACCATAAAAACCCTAGAAGACAACCTAGGCAATACCATTCAGGACATAGGCATAGGCAAGGACTTCATAACTAAAACACCAAAAGCAATGGCAACAAAAGCCAATATAGACCAATGGGATCTAATTAAGTTTAAGAGCTTCTGCACAGCAAAAGAAGCTATCATTAGAGTGAATGGCAACCAACAGAATGGGAAAAAAATTTTTGCAATCTACTCCTTTTTAAAAATAGTTTAATGTATGTTAATAGCAAACTTACAGGAACAGCACAGAAGACAGACAACATTAAAAACATGTACTTGCATGTAGGACAACTCAGTTAGAAAAGCATAGTGAATGGATGGAATCTATTGTATGATAAAAATGCTACAAATGTCATTTAGTTGCCATCAATAAGGAATGTACTTGTTCTAAAAAAATCCAAATGCTGGCATTGTTCAGAAAAAAATTTAACAGGTTTATTTATAATTATTATAAAGTTTAACTGCTGAAACTTGTTCACTGAAACATTTTAACTTGCATTAATGCTTTATGTCTCCACATTTATATTAAAAATCACACACAAATGAAAATGGAAAAACTGTCAATACCTGATTTCTGTCCCCTATTTTTCCACTCACAATCATATACTTAGGTACCCTTTGACCCCACGGAAAAAAAAATTATCTAACGTTCAGAACTACCAATCTGACAATCTATGCATCTGACAAAGGGCTAATATCTAGAATTTACAAAGAACTCAAATTTACTAGAAAAAAGCAAACAACCCCATTAAAAAGTGGACAAAGGATATGAACAGACACTTTTCAAAAGAAGACATTTATGCAGCCAACAAACATATGAAAAAATGCTCAACATCATTGGTCATTAGAGAAATGCAAATCAAAACCACATTCAGATACCATTTTATGCCAGTTAGAATGCCCATCATTAAAAATCTGTAGACAAGAGATGTGGGAGAAGATGTGGAGAAATAGGAATGCTTTACGCTGTTGGTGGGAGTGTAAATTAGTTCAACCACTGTGGAAGACAGTGTGGCAATTCCTCAAGGATCTAGAAATAGAAATACCATTTGACCCAGCAATCCCATTACTGGGTATATACTCAAAAGATTATAAATCATTCTATTATGAAGCCTCATGCACACGTATATTCACTGTGACACTGTTTACAATAGTAAAGACTTGGAACCAACCCAAATGCCCATCAATGATAGACTGGATAAAGAAAATGCAGCACATATACACCATGGAATCCTATGCAGCCATGAAAACGGATGAGTTCATGTCCTTTACAGGGACATGGATGAATCTGGAAACCATCATTTTCAGCAAACTGACACAAGAACAGAAAACCAAACACCATATGTTCTCACTCATAAGTAGGTGTTGAACAATGAGAACACAAGGACACAGGGAGGGGAACATCACACACTGAGGCCTGCTGGGGGGTGGGGGAGCTAGGGGAGGGCTAGCAAGGGGTGAAGGGATTGTGGAAAGATAACATTAGGAGAAATACCTAATATAGATGACAGAGGGATGGATGTAGCAAACCACCATGGCATGTGCACACCTATGTAACAATCCTGCACGATCTGCACATGTACCCCAGAACTTAAAGTATAAAGAAATAAAAGTTAGAAAAATAAAATTCACAGAAGAGAAATTTTATGGTATAAATTATAATAATTTAATGACAATAATATTTTGTCAACAATGGTAAATTCTCAAACATAATGGGTAAATAATAGGACCAAACTTAAAAAAAAAATACAAAGTCAACAAATAATGGAAAATGGTACTTTCAACTCATTATCAAAACAGCAAGTAAAAACAATAGGCAATAATGAACTACATTTGAGGAAACATTACAATATTATAATATCTAGTGTGTTCTTAAATTCCAGAAATTGTCAAGCTGGTAAAGCTATTATATTTTCTGAACTTTACTAAAAGCCTTTTGGAAAACAGGTCTCAAAATCTTCAAGTAATTCATATGCTTTTCCCTGGTAGTTCAATTCTCCAAAACTTATTCTAAGGTATCAAAGATCTGCAGAAAAATTTATAAAAATATTATTGCATTATTCAAAAAAGTGAAGACATCCAATAATTCAAAATTTGTTCTGAAATGCATTGTTCATTCAAATAACAGAATGTTCTGCAACTATTAATAATAATAATTTTGAGTTCTCCCACTTTGATTTTTTTTGCAAGATAGTTTGACATCTCTTTCAAGATGGTTTTCATTTCCATATGAACCTTAGGATCAGCTTATCAGTTTTTGCAAAAATACCAGCTGATATTTTGATAAGGATTTGTGGAATCTTTAAACAGTACTGCCATCTTTACAATTTTAAGTCATATGATCCATATCATGGATCCATTTATAGATTCCCATTTATTTAGATCTGCTTCAGTATCTTTCCACGAATTTTTGTGGTATTCAGTGTACAAATGTTGTACTTATGTCACTAAATTCATGCAAAGGATTTGAGTGTTTTAGATACTATTGCAAATATAATTATTTTCTCGGTTTCATTTTTGGATTATTAACTGCTAAGGTATAGCAATACAATTGATTTTTGTAGGCTGATGACATATCCTGCAACATTTCTGAACTCATTAGCTCTAATAGCTTTTAGAGAATTCCTTAAGGTTTTCTATACACAAAATCATATCTTACTTATTTTTGCACTTAATGTATAGTAAATGTTTTCATTTCCTCATGACTTTAATGGCATTTACTTTTCACTAGTTTGCTATTTTTTTAATTGACTAATAACTATACATGTTGATGGAGTGCATAGTGATGTTTTGATATATATATATATAATGTATACTGAAGAGATCAGAATTATTAGCATATCCATCATCTCAAACGTCGATCATGTCTTTGTGTTAAGAATATTCAATATGATTCCTCTAGATACTTGAAATAGCATATTATTGTTAGCTATAGTCATCTTACAGTGCTATAGAACACTATAACTTATTCCTTCTATCTAGCTGTATTTTGTGCCCTTTAACAACTCTCTCCCTATTCCTTCTTCCTTTTCTCTATACTTTTCATCCTCTAGTATCCTCTGTTCCACTCTTTACTTCTAGGAGAAACTTTTCTTAGTTTCCACATATTAAGGAGAACATGTGGTACTTAACTCTCTGTTCCATTTCACCTGATGTAATGCCCTTCAGTTTCATGCATGTTGCTGCAAATGACAAGATTTTGTTATTTTTGTGGCTGAATAATATTCCATTGGGCATCTACTCCATTTTTTCTTTATCCATTTATCTGTTGTTGAATACCTGAGTTGATTCCATATCTTGGCTATTGTATTATTTTAATTCTTTTCTTACTATATTTGCTAAATATTATTCAGTTATTTTCTTAGTGATTGCTCTGGAGATTACAATTAATATCTTAATTTAAAACAATCTAGTGTAGATTAATATTAACTTAATACTGCATAAAGACTTTGCTCTAATATAGCTCCCTTATATCCCCCTTTTGTCATTATTTTCATACAAGTTATGCGGTAATATATTATAAGCCCATCAACAGTGTTTTAATATTATTGCTTCGTGCAGTTGTTTTTTAAATCACATAGGAAAATAAAAGTTACATACAAAAATATATTTACACCATATTTTATAATTACTGTTTAGTTATATTTACCGGTGCCAATCCTTTATATTTTTTTGAGACAGGGTCTCACTCTATTGCCCAGCCTGGAGTTCAATGGCATGATCACAGCTCGCTACAGCCTTAACTTCCCAGGCTCAAGTGATCTTCCCACCTTATCCTCCTGAGTAGCTGGGAATGCAGGTGTGCACCACCACGCCCAGCTAATTTTAAAATTTTTTGGAGAGACAGGGTTTCATCATGTTGCCCAGGCTGATCTCAAACTCCTGACCTCCCTGATCTACCTGCCTCAGCCTCCGAAAGTGCTGGGATTACAGGCATGAGCTACCATGCTCAGCTCTTTAGCCAATCTTTAAGAGAATGTCTGCTAGCAACAAATTCTTTTAGCTTTCCTTTGTGAATGTCTTCAATTTCTTTTTATTCCTGAAGAATAATGTGAGTTTAGACTTCGCAGTTGACAGTTCTTTTGTTTTCTTTCAACACATATGTTGTGCCACTTCCTCTGACCACTGTGATTTCAAAAATAAATTCCCTGTCATTCAAATTGGTATCCCCATGTAAGTAATGTGTCATTTCTCTGTGGCTTTCAAGATTTATCTTTGCCTTAAGTTTTCAGAAGTTTAATTATGGTATATCTTGGTATTAATTTATTTGGATTTATATTATTTGTGGTTTTCTCAACTTCTTGAATCTGTGGATTTGTGTCTTTCACCAATTTGGAAAACTTTTAGGCATCGTTTATTCAAATTTTCTTTTAGTCTAGCTCCTTCCCTTGCCTTTCCTTCTAGAGTTCCAATGATACAAAGTTAGATCTTTGGTTATTGTGTTAATAGGTTCCAGAGGTTCTGTTTTCTGTTTTCTTGTTTTGGTGTAGTATATTTTCTCTCTGATGTTCAGACTGGGTAAATTCTATCATTCTATCTTCAAGTTCACTTATTCCATGTTTTGTTATCTCTATTCTATTAAGTCCATCTAGTGAGTTTTAAATTTTCTGTTGTATTTTTTTAATTCTATATTTACCATGTTTTTTATACCTACTATTTCTTTGCTACAATTTTCTGTTTTTTCATTTGTTCAAAATAATTTATCATTAATTGTTGAAATATTTTTATTATGATTGTTTTAGAATCCTTGCCAGATAACTCCAACGTGTGATTTACTACAGTGCTGGCTTTCATTATCTCTCAGCTTTCAAGTTGTGATTTCCTTGATTGATTATGATGTTTGGTTTCTGATTGCATTCTGGATATTTTGTCTCTTATGTTAGTAAACTCTAGGTTCTAATAAAGTGTTTTATTTTATCAAGAAATCAGCACATTTAGCTTTAGCATGCAGATCCTGGCCTACTTTATGGATTATAGTTCCAATAACAGTTTAATTTTCAGAGACATTGTGATATTATTTTGGTCTGCTTTGTTTATCTGGTGCCACTGTTCCTGTTTGTCCCTGCTGATGCTGTCTGAGAGGATGGAAAGTTTTCCTATGTCAGGCTGCTAGATGTGCTTCACTGTAGAATGGGGGGGTGATGTGAGTGATGAAGGAAGACTCCTGAAACTGTGGTGATGAAGATGCCTCCAAGACAGGGACTTGCTATGGTAATGTGATTGGGCTCTGTCTTCCCAAGTGTCTCTGGGCAGGGAAGAGGAATATCAGGTTCACAGGTGCAAAGTCAGGCCACTTGTTGTGACAGGGTCTCTATTGCTGGTGCCACGAGGACATCTCAGTTTCTCTCAGCAGGGGAGTAGTCTCAGGTCAGGTGTGAAAGGAGAGCACTACCCTTTGCCTTTTATTATTGGCAGGGCAGTTGATTCTACTTACCAGTGGTGCTGGGCTCACATGATATTGTTGAAGGTATGAGCATTCTATCTAGGGAGAGGAATAAGCCTCCCTGGGCTGCCTTCTGTGGAAATTGTCTGGTCTGTGTCACTTTCTGCAGTTGAGTGAAGGTAGAAGGAATACTGCACCATACACCTGTGTTGTTCTTCCGGTCCTAGGGTTTCTAATTAGTTTTTCATTCTCTTACCACCTTTCAAAGTTCTCCCTTGGTTTCCTCTTGTTCTGTTTTCCAGATTTATTGTTATATTTATCAGGGAAGAGCAGAGAGTAATATATCCATAACAATCTTTTCCAGACTATAATTTCCTTCTTCCTGGGTGACTTTTCAGGCTTATGAAAATTTTCTAAAAGCAGAGTGTGGTGATGGTTGTATAACTCTGTGAATATACTAAAAACCACTGAATTATATGCTTAAATGAATATTTTAATGGTATGTAAATTGTATCTCCAGAAATATATATTTTTTAAAAAAGAAGCCAAGGTTCTTTTCATAGAAAGTAGCTGTGGACTTTGCAAAAAAAAAAATGTATTTTATATTTCACAAAGCTAAAGTACATTTACAGTGAAGCTAGAAAAATGCTTTTACCGGTTCCAGCAGCAGGTGACTACCTGGATACAGTGGTGGTCATGTAAAATGTGACAAGAAGTCTTTTTGACTCCCTGGGCAGTCTGTTGAAATCCACCAAACCCACTGCCAGATCTTAGTGATTACTTACTGGATGATACATATATAAAGGAGGAGTGTCATTTGTGTAATCTTGAAACCCTGAACTAAAGAAATTGCCACTCAAGTGCAAAAAAAGATTTTAGTTTTTTTCCAGCAAAGGAAGGACATAGTACAACTTATGAATGTCATGAATAATTGGTTTAGTATTTTAAGCACTGGTTTTAATCAAGAGGATTTCAAACTCCACATGTTTCTATAGCAGTTAAAATAAAAGTCTATGAAAAAAACACAAAACAGCAGCATGGAAGACTAAAGATATACTAGAAAAATAAGCCCGGTCATTCTAAGGAAATATTAATAAATTAAAACTAATTTCTAGAAAAATAGAGAAAGATATGTACAAGATATAGATAGATAATAGATAGATAATTAAAACACTGAAAATCTTAACATCTAAGAAAATATAAACATAGTTATTAATGAGAGCTTTGAGAGAATATATCTCATTCTTGGAATAGAATAGACATTTTCCTTTTCAAAAGAATCAGCTCTAACAGTAGAGAACGATATTGCACGTTAATTAACGCATTGATAGGACAAGAAGCTGAGAAAGTAGCAAATTGAGAGATTTCGAGTTAAGATAAAAGGAGAGCCAGACATTCTTTGGGGTATGTATTACAAATTTTGCAACCTTTAGTTTGGACAGGCAAAGCATAGAAATGATGTTTTCCTAATGTCCGTTGTGATACCAGCACCAAGGGAAAGCTTTAAATCTCCAAGTTTTTGAAGACCAGTGTGATTAGGAATCTCAAGCAACAGATTTTTTTTTTTTTAGAAATTGTATACAGAGGGTGGGGTCAAAACAATGAAAGTGATGCTGTATACAAAGAAAAACAACACTCCTGTAATATTCTGCAGTAGTCTAGCCATACACAGGGACTGGATTTATTTTCAGTTTCCAAATTTTAGGAGGAAGTTTGAAAACTAAAGCATATTCCTAGGAGAGTGACAGGAAGAAGGGTACAGATACCATGTCATATGAGGAATTCTGACAGACGTCTTGTCATAAGAGGCTTGGAAATAAGGCTAAATGAGACAAGATAACAAGATACCTATCTGAAATTTGGCCCCATGAAAGGTAAACTAACAAAAGATGAGACTCTTAGTGGAAAGTGTCTAGCAATCATAATGATGAAAATAGTTGACCATTCCGGCTCAGCTGGAAAATAATTATTAACCTGTATTTCTGTCTCTACCCAAACTTAAAACCAATGGAAATTTAGGTTGAAAGTGGGATATTATCAGAGGGATCTGAAAGTCATTCTATGCCTGATAGGTGAACAGAGGTAGATAAGTAGAATTCTAGAATTAAACTGAAGCTTTCTATCTAATACCTAATCTCTTTTCCTATCTTCTTTCTGGCCTTGGTTTATTCATGTCTTTTACATTTCTTCATACCCATCTTCACTGTTCAGAATTTTGCCTCAAACTTCAGCTAAGATATGAGAACTTCTCATTCCCAGCAATTGCTGAACTATGGTGTCAAAAAAAGACCTGTCAGGCCTCTCCCAGATTCACAGCTGGACTCGAGACACAAGCAAGGTGCCAGGGCCAGCCAGAAGTCTTGATAGCACATACCTTGTCCCTTCAGATGACATGCCACAAATATTAACAAACGTTAGGAACTGACTTGAGCCTGTTGAAACTTATTTGTTTAAAATTGTTCAAAAACATATTTCAGATATTTTCAAAGTACCTGCGGCAAATGCAAAGCTGTGTTTACCAAACTCTCTTTCTTGCCCTCCTGGCCACACAATTTATTGACATTTCTGAATCTTGCCTGCAGCTAGTTGGGGATGTCTAACTCATTGCTGGCTACTAGAATGCCAATGGGAGTGGCATGCTTTATTTTCCAACCTTCATTCCTCCACACTTTTCTCTCTCCATCCTCTGAAAGCAGAGAAGCATGAACAAAGGATAACAGAACTACCTGATGTATAGATCCTGGATTCCCTAATGACTGTGGAGCAGAGCCATCCCATTGGTCCACGTTGGATGTAACATGAGTGAGAAATAAACTTTTATTGGGGCAACTGCAGAATTTTTGGCATTGTTATGCAGTCATCCTATCTTGCTTGATAAGATAGGTATTGATTGCTTGAAAAGGGTGCTGTCAAAACAAAACCTAAAATATGTTAAACTGGATTAGCAGTCAGACAGTGCATGGTAAGGAAAATGATATTGGAATATTGATAATTCGTGCAGTGTCAAAAACCTTTGGTAAAGCTGTCACCTGGGGCCAGGCACGGTGGCTCACACCTATAACCCTGGCACTTTGGGAGGCCGAGGTGGGCAGATCAGTTGAGGCCAGGAGTTCAAGACCAGCCTGGCCAACATGGTGAAACCCCATATCTACAAAAAATACAAAAATGCATACCTGTAGTCCCAGCTACTTGTGAGGCTAAGGCATGAGACAGTTGCTTGAACCTGGGAGGCAGAGGTTGCAGTGAGCTGAGATTGTGCTACTGCATTCTTGCCTGGGCAACAGAGCGAGACTCTCTCTCACAAAAAACAAACCAAAAAAACTGCCATCTGCAATAAGTTGGAAGGCAGATGATATGCTGTTATGGGTTGAATTGTATCCCCCAAAAGAAATATCTTAAAGTCTTAAACCCCAGTACACGTGAATGTGACCTTATTTTGAAATAGGATCTTTGCAGCTACACTCAAGTTAAGAAGGGATTATTTGAGTAGGCCCTATTCCAACATGATTGGCCTCCTTGTAAGAGGGAAATTTGTACACAGAGATACATATACACAGAAGGAAGATGATTTGAAGACACATAGAGAGACACCATATGAAAACAGAAGTAAAGGTTGGAGCCATGCATCAACAATCAAAGGGATGTCAAGGATTGCCGATCACCACCAATAGCTAGAAGAGAAGCATGGGACACTCTTTCCCTCAGATCTTTGCAGTAAAATCCAACCTGCCAACACTTTGATTTCAGACTTCTAATCCTCATAACTGTGAGACAATAAATTTCTATTGCTGTAAGTCACCCAATTTGTGATACTTTGTTATGGGAGCCCTAGGAAATTAGTAATAGTCCATAGGCATATTGAATTTGTTGCTCTAGGGGAAGTGATTAGCATTAAAGTATCACTATATTTTTATTATCATTGGTTTGCAGTGTCTGATTTTTAAGCAGAAATGAAAGGGAATACAGAGTCCAGAAATATGAAGCATCCTAGAGTTAGAACAGCTGATTGCTTCAGATCCCAGTTAGTAAAACAAAATATTAAAAGACTTTGACCAGCAAGGCGGCAGAAAACATTCTCAGTTGTGATCAACTGAGAATGTAGGGTTGATCCCTACAGCAAACCCAACTGTACAGCAAAGATCAGATTAATTGGCGTGGTCTTCCTAATCATTGTTTTAGATTATATTAAGGCAATTTATTAAACTAAGAAAGACATCGGGAAAATAAACCAAAAAATAAGGCATATTTTACAGCTATGGTTAAAAAAAGATCTTTGTAGTTATTTATATGTGGAACTAACTGGGACCAAATATATTAGAAGCCTACTGATTTGTTGAGATAATCATATCGCCAAAGAAACCATGAGCCTTTGATGGTCTGAACTGTAAAACAAACTTCATGTTTTCCACTTGCTGTGGCTGGAAGCAGTTGAGAAAGCTGTACATATTTCTTAATTTCCATTTCAAATATGGTCCAGTTGAATAATAAACCAAAACAAACCTCCCAGTGTAGAGCCAGACACTGTAGAGGGAAAATGGACACTGGAATTCTTCTCAAAAAGGGAGATCAAGCCCCAATCAAGCAACTCTCCCCACCTTTAGGTTAGACAGACTTCAGAATGTTTGTCTCAAGCATAGAGCTGTAGATTACAGGCCATGTGCATGTATACTGTTTTTATAAATAAAGCTTTATTGAAATATAGCTGGGGTTTATGTATTCTCTATGGCTGCTTTTGAACTACAATGGTATAGTGGAATAATTGCAGTGGGAAGTATATAGCCTGCAAACCTAAAATATTTACCATTTTAGGAAATAGAAATTGTCCTCTAGGAAAGTATTTGTTTGGGAGGCTGAGGTGATAGGATTGCTTGAGCCCTGGAGTTCAAGACCAGCCTGGGCAACTTAAGAAGATCCCATCTCAAAAGGAGAAAGAAAGAGAGAGAAGAGAAGGGAAGGAGAGGGAAAATTATTTGCTGACCCCCTGGCCTAAAGGACTTTTATATGCTATGAATAAGTAACTGCTAAATCTTTTTTCACTTTTCTGAATGGGCAATATTATTGAAGTTATTTTGTTCTTGTACCACTGTATATTGGGTGCCTAAGATTGGAGTGGTGTGGCACTTGCAGAAAACTTGTCTAATTCTTAAGGGATCACTATGGATAGAACTGACCATCACCAAGAGATTCTGAACTTTGAGTGGTACCCCATGACAGGATTAGACTGTGTCTCCCCTGTGAGAGAAAGAATGATATTTGGAGGCCAGAAATGTGTATTATGGTATAAGTAATTCTGTGTATTAACTAAATGACATTTCTTCTTCCTGACCTCAAAGTTAGACTTCATTATCCAACTCCCTGGCAGTTAGGTGGGGAGAAGAGACTAAGTTCTAGTCAAAGGAACTGACCCAGTATTGGAGAATTGAGGAAGGCTTCCTAGTAGAAGCGATGCCCAAACTTGACCTTGAATTAGGAAAACCCACAGAAAGAAAAAGGGAAATAAATAAAAGAGATAATAAAGATGCAGAGGCAAGAAATGGCAACGTATTTTCTCAGTGGACTCGAAGCAGGTGTTGATATTAATTTTTACATAAGAATAGGCAGAAATGAAGGTCAGAACCAGATCATGATGAATCACACATTCATCATCTTTGGAGAACAACAGGGTGAAGAGCGCGGTAGAATAGCTCATACTGTTTGCAAATCTTATAAATTTGTGGGATTCATCTCAGATTGCTCAGATTACTGCTGATGGCCTGGGAAGAAGTCGGTTTGCCCAAGTCCTTTGTCCTCATGAGCTATTGCTCAGGTCCCAGCTCACAGCTCCTACCCCACTGTGGCAGATGATGTGAATGGTCAACTTGCTTGATTTCTTTAGACAGATGGAACGTTAGAAAGCCTATTGCTAAGGTTCCAGTAAAGGAGCTTCCTTATTTGAATTAGAATCCACCAGTCTGACACACTCATGCAGGGTTTTAATTTGAAATGTAGTTAAGAGCAGAGAGAAACAGCTGAAAGACATTCAGTCAGCCCGTGCCCACCCTGGCTGACTTGGCATGGTTCCAGAGCAGGCAGCAGGAACTCTCTCACCCTGAACTGCTGGATCCAGCAGCAGCACACATAAGAGCCCAATTGTGTGGTGTGGTTTGGAGCTTTCCTGGAAACATAGAGTCTGTTTCTTCAGGCTATTCAATGATTCTGTGCTGTTTAATAAATCCATCTCCATTTAAACATACTGAAGTGGGTTTTATTGTCTGTAACTAAGAACTAGGGCCAATACATTCACCAGATAAGTTTCCAGCACATATCATATCGGCACTGTGCTTTAAAAAGATTTATTCACCCAAGTAACGATTACTGAGGCCTTACCATGTGTTGGATACTGTATATCACCCTGGGTATATTAATAATTTGTTTATTCATTTAATAATAATATTAACAATACTTAGAATGTGGAATTTACAGCATGAGGTTTAAATGAAAAGGAATATAAACATTTTAAATGTACAGTTACCCTCATACAATTGTTCATTGTGGTATCTGTGATACTTAAAGAAGTATATGTAAATGAAACCTTTCCTCAAAAAGACTGGATTATCAAGTAGGTTTCCCACCACTAGTTTTTCAGAGATAGAATAATAATTTGACACAGATATTGTGTAAGAGATTTCTGCATTGAAGTTTGATTAAATAATACTCTAAAAATATCTGCTTATCCAAGGAGGGAATCCATATTTCAGCCCCTGCCTCGCACCATCAAACCAAAGCAACAACAATTTGTGGTGGACTGTCTCCAAGATTCTTCATCTCCTTTATATATGCAGTTGGTGCTGGTCTGTGGCTCATTTTGGGAGACAGATGTAGTTTGAAGGGTTTCTTCCTCCTTGTACTTAATTCTTCCTGCCCCGATATGGCATTCTGTTCCCGAACATGGCAAGTATCTTCCTCCTGGTGCCGCCCCCACCTCACCCACACTAGGGGAGAGTGGGAGAGCAGTATGCAGCCAATGTGGACACTCTGTTCTATATTTTTGTCTCCTCCTCCAGGTGTCTGAACCTATCCTTACTGGTAATTAAAGTACCAGATTCTAGTTGGAAAAAAAAAAAAAGAAACGCACAGTTTTGCAAAACTGCATCTCCAGTCAGACTCCTAATATTCTGTATCATTAGTCACAGCTCATTTGGTTGTGTTGTGATGGTAGGAATGGTTTGGTGTGTCTCCCATTGGAAGAAAAATGAGTTTCAGCAAAGAGAGCTACATGTTCATGTTCCTAATATATTTATAAAGTCAGTTTATCTTATCCTAGAGAGCTGCAGTTTGAACACTTTGATATTCAGGGATCACATAAGGAAAACAATAGTAGGCTTAATGAAGAAATGTTCCCGGTGATCTGCGGGTGTCTCTGTCGAGTGAACACTTCACATAATGATCAAGGTAACTTATACAGGTCCTTTCTGCCTGAAATTGCTGCCCACATGAGAGACTCAAATCTGGTTGGTCCCATTGGCTGGTACCGAGTACTGAAATGTGCCCCTGAAAAATACGACTTAGGAGAAGCCTGAAAATAAATGCTAATCATTGTGGCCAGGACCTAGAAGAATCTAGCTTAGTCCTAATGAAAACCAGGCAGTGGGCCAACTCCTTTTACATTTGGTTTTCATGAGAGTCTGTCTGTGGGGGAGCTCTGAGTGTTTTTAGTGCAATAATAAGCTTGTGTTCTCTGAGCCAATTAGTATGTAATTAGGTGTTGGCTAATGAGGGGGAGGATAAAAGGTGGAGCTGGCAGAGAAAGCTGGTGTGGGTGTGACTCATGTGTATGCAGGTGGTGAAGCGGCACATGTTGAGAACTAAATTGAATTTCTAAAACCCAATAATTTGTTACACACGATTAGTAAGTTCTGTGCTAGACTTTCAGGAGCTTTTCACGTTTCTATTAAAATATGTTTCTATTCCTCTCTGCAAAATAAGATGGGTTCAGCACACGCATATTAACCTTTTTCCTTGGCCATCTTCTAAAAGTTTAAAACGAGAATTGGTTGGGATGCTGGTTAGTATTGAGTTACCTATAAGAAGGACAAAAGAAAACCATTGGTTTGTTCTTCCACTCAACATATATTTCTTTACGTGTTCATCAGTGAACTAAACAAAGATGCCTGCCCTCCTGAAGTTAGCGTTCTAGTGAGGAGAGATGGGTGAACAACAAACATAAATATGGAAATTATATACTACCTTAAAAGGTGATGAAGAAATTTAGGGTGAGACAGCGGATCACCTCCCAACATACACCACACACGCAATGTTAAGGGATGTGTGTAAGTTTCAAAAGATAAACTTCCCTCAGAAGGTAAGATTTGAGCAAAAACTTGAAGGACTTATGAAAGGAAAAGGTTGGGGGAAATGGGGCAAGAGTTGACACAAATAAGTAATGTCATGTGCCTAAAATGACTAGTGATTCAGTAAAGACCAAATGAAGAAAAAAAAATATTTTTTTAATTCTTTTCATATTTGATGTTTGCGAGAGTCTGCATCGGTGCAGGCACTTTGGATGTTTCTGTGGCATCAAGAGGCTCTTGATCTCGCTCTCAGATGAGTTTTTGTTAGTTTGTTTGTTCTTTAAAAAAGGAGCAGGGCGAAGAGCAAGGAAAATAAAGAGAAATACAGCCTTCATGAATGGGAAGAAACTGTGGTTTGTTTCAGTTGCATAGGTGGGCCAAATAGTTCTGGGATTTTTTTTTGTTTTTTGTTTTTCATCAGGCAGTAAATGTGTTTTAATTCTATGAGTCCTTCCCAAGTACATTAGACACTGTGATGTGAGCTTTTTATGAAAGCACCCTTCACCATGTCTCTCGTTAACTCATTCTGGTCTCCTTAAAGCTGCACAGTTAGGAAGGTAATTTTCTTAGTTATCCTAACTTCTGTGTTTCAGGGAGCAACTGCAAGGGAAAGCACCCAAGAGAGTCTAAAATACTTTAAAGATGTGAGGTACTACTTTACTGTTAATCTGTGTTGTTAAAAAAAATTTCTAAATGATGATGAATGTGTTTGTTCTCCTTCTCCAGGCAAGGAAGATGCTAATTTGATTTTTGACTTAACCTGATAAGTTTTTGCAGCTGTCAAGAGGTCTAAAATTGAGGTAAGCCCCAAATGATGAGTAAATTCTGATAATATAGTCTGTTTTTCACCACACTAATTCAGTAAGGCATCATCCCCACTACTTATCAAAGTATGTCTCACACTGCCTGTGCCAAAGGATTCACCAATGGCAGAAACCAGAAAAATCAAATCCTTTTATTCATCATCTCTTCATATTACCACCTCACTATTATATTCATGCATCATCAAGGAAACCACATTACGAGGAGATGTTTGCTTTTGCTGTCCTGTGCCTCTGGCAAGCTGCTAATCTCAAACTAATATCCTTTTATTATTTATACAACATTTGGCAAGAGTGGAATAAGCACTAGTAAAAAGTGTTTATCTTTTGGCTTTGTTTTTAATTTCTACTCAAGAGTGCTTCTTTATTGGAAAGGGAACCAATATACACATCTCCAATTGTGTAAGGAGTTTCATGTGAAAATATGGTTTAATTGACATAATAGATCCAAATTATTCCAGTCACATTTCGTCCCTCTTATAACTAGTTCTGTGGCAGTAGCCTCACTAAACTCTTGCTTAAAATCTACTCACTGTGAACTTCCTTTCCAATTTAACTTTGCTCTTTCATAAGATTCTGCTAATTCATTGACTTCTCCCAGTCATCAAAGTTAACTGCAGGAGATTTTATTTTTGAGCAGACAGACTTAACATTAATATTGTTATTTGTGTATAAAGGTGACCTTACTGACTGGCCAGCCTTGGGGCAGATGTTTTGATTTTTTTCTCCAGCAATGGGTATAGATTTATTCTGGCATACTTATGCCCTTGCCGAGTAAAGCTGAGGCCGTGAATCAGAGTAAGGCCGATTGGCCTCCATAGAGCATTGACCACACAACCATGCACTCATTAGCACCATGGGCTAATCTGCTGCACTAATGGTTACAGATGTTATGTTTAATATCCAAGTCAAAGCTGACCTTTGCAAAATAGAGCAGACTCTGTGCTAAGCACCAGACATAGACCATTTTCTATGCTCTACAACTCAGTAGGATTGGTAGTCTTAATCTATTTAGAGTGAGAAGATAAATACTTAAAAGGATTAGGTAATTTGTCCAAGGTGACAATAAGTAGTGAACCCAGGATTTGAATCCAGCTTTAATATAGAGCTGTCTTTTTTTTTTTTTTTTTTTTTTGGAGACAGTTTTTTGCTCTTGTTGCCCAGGCTGTAGTGCAGTGGTGTAATGTCGGCTCACTGTAACCTCTGCCTCCTGGGTTCAAGCGATTCTCCTGCCTCAGTCTCCCAAGTAGCTGGGATTATAGGCATATACCACCACACCTGGCTAATTTTGTATTTTTACTAGAAAAGGGGTTTCACCACGTTGGTCAGACTGGATTCAAGCTCCTGACTTCAGGTGATCTGCCCGCCTCGGCATCCCAAAGTGCAGGGATAACAAGTGTGAGCCACCACACCCAGCTGAATCATCATTTTTAACCTCTGCACTAAACTGTGTCCTTCACTAATGGTATACCTAAATTTTAGCCTGTAATCTATACTATAATCTAGCACTATAATCATCAGGAAGAAGATGACTTCAATAGTAGGGCTATGCTATACTATCCTTGACCAAGAAATATCTCAAAGCTTCAAGCAAACTCTCAAAGCTTCAGATCAAACTTCCTCTTAAGAGATAGCCATAGAGAATGTAGGCCAATATAAGGACAATATACTGTCCTGATATTTGAAATATTTTCTGTAAGCAAAGATTTATCAGGAAATTGATTTACTGAATGGCCATGAGGGCACCATTACATCTGCTACTGCTTCAGTGAGCTGAATGAATTGGGTCCTTATTCCTCATAACCAGGTAGCTTACTGAAATCTAATTTATTGAATCCATCAGATTTTGGTTTATAGTATAGTGTGTACCCAACAAAAGCAAAATAATCTCAATTTCAAAGATAAACTTAAAAAATTGTACAATTCATTGACGAGATTGCTCTACTGACAATGAATAAAAATATGTCATATGTTAAGATGGTTTTGCAATTAGGGGAAAAAGGAGATTCTCCTCTTTTAAAAAAAAATTAGTAGGCAAGTGAAAAAAATCAGAAAACAGAATGGATTTAGAAATTGCATTATTTCTTCAGCTTTGAAGGCTTTAAGCTATTTTAAAGAGAAATTTAAACTTTCGTGCTTCAGAGGGGAAAATGGTCCATCAATAGTCACAAAAATAAACAAATTTTTATGAAGCAAAATATGAAATGTTCCACAAGATTTATTTTTATGTGGATTTTTTTTCTTTTTTGCTTTTACTTTGATCAAAAAACACAAAGTGTCATGAAATAATTACAAGCGGTAGCAAATTTTTTATAAGACTGGAAAACATTGCTCTCAGACAAGTTTGAGATCAAATTTCAATTCTAACACTTACTGTGTTAATTTACATGAGTTAGTTAACTCTCTAAGTCCTAAAAATATGTGTAATATAAAACAGGATACTTTCCCATAGAATCTTGGAATAACCAAATTGTGGTAGACTATGTATGTAAAGGGGTCAGCATAATGCATGGCTTATAGCAAGTTCTTGATAAGTGTAAATTGCAATCTTTTTAAAATCTCAATTCTCTATTTTAGCCAATGAAAGCAAAATTCAATAGAAGGAAGGAAAAAAATGAAGAAGACAGCATTAAAGAAGGAGGAGACCAAGGTAATTTTACTACAAGAGATTGTAGAAAAATACAGAAAGTAACAGGAAAAATATGTTTTTTTATAGAAACATAATATTTGGTGCTTTCAAAGCTTTAAGAAAGTTAATTAATAATGTAATACCCAAATTTCATAATAGGAACTAAGAATTCTCAACATGAGTAATGAAAGTATTTCAACTGATACTTAAAAGATGGGCACCTAAGACTTCCTGAAGCCTTTTTAAAAAATTTCCAACAGAGAAAGCCCAAAATTTCCATTTTGAGGAATATGACATCTAATTACACAGGGAAAGCCTTTCTACTTTCATTGAACATCATCTACATAACATAACCTTTTAAGAAAGCATTGTTAAAGCACTCTAAGCTATATATTGTTTCAAAACTCTAAGAATAAATTAAGATTATTACCACTTGGAATTTCCCTGTCATGTCACCATCTGAGTAATAGACATAGCCACATTTCTAAATGTTGCTCCACTACTGACAAGCTACATTTGATCCTGACAGAAGTGGCTTCAGTTTTTGTTTTTGTTTCTATTTCTCAGCTTTCTAGCATCATCCTGGGCTTACTAATGCCTTTGGCTTTGGGATTGGAATTTTTTGATGTGATCAAATAGCCATTTATGTTCTCAAAAAGCTGGAATAGAAGTATCCTATGGTACAAGAAAAGAAGGGACCATGATGAAAATTTCTACATCAGAAAAGTTGAGAATAATTATGTCCTTCCCCCTATCTAGCCCCTACTCCCTACCCATTTCACTACATTTGACACATCAGTCAAGGGACCAATATGTTTTAAATAGCAAATAAAGAATCTTCCAAGAACCCTGACTATTTGGACATTGCTTCTATGGTCTGAGCAGCTGAGCCCTTGCCTACCTTTAGTAGGACAAGAAAGAGACCCTTGCTCCTAAGCTTTTGATGCCAAATACATTCTTCTTTCTACTTACATTAGTGCAAACAATAAGATCGAGATTGTAAATACCTGAATCTCTTTTAGCTGGATCACATTTGATGGACAGTAGCTATGATCAGAGTAACCTAGTTGCTCATTATGTAGTGAACAGTGCCCAGGGCACCCTGGGGCTATGGAGTGACCTCATATGATTAAATTACAAATGTTTACTCTTGACGAGACATTTATAAGTTGGTATATCATTTCTACTGCAAACAGCTACTCTGGACTTATTATGATTTTCACAGTGGGAAAATAACAACTAAATAAGGAACTAATGGAGGTGAGGGTTTGGCGTGTGTGTGCACTGTGCACTCTGATCACAGCTGGGTTTTTTTCCCCTTAAATTGTTTGAAGCTATTATACTATATCATTTTGTAGTAACAAATAGTGTTGAGATGATAGAATTATTAAGTGAAACATTGTAAGTTTTCTATAATAACTTCATTGTACCATGTTGAAAAATCACATAAGAGAGACATCTAAAATGTCATATTCAGTGGCAGTGTATTCATCAGACCATGGCTGTAAGACAAGATGCCCCACTGGGATTTTGGATAGAAATTAATGGTTTTTGTGCCTACATGTGAATGGATCCAAGGGTACCAACAGGTATGCTGAGGTACCCAGGGACTCAGAACCTATTACCGCCCGTGGGCATGAGGGGCTAAAAGAGAGATCGTGATGTTGCTAGAGCCCAAATGACAGTTGGAGCCAAGAAAGGAGGGGAGCGTGACAAAAGCAACCACTGACAGAGCCCCCAATGTTGAGGAAGAGAGGGAGTAAGGAAAACAGTACTTTGAAGTCTCCCTGCTTGCACTCTCAGATCCCCTTCCTGTGTCTTCCACTGGCAGATCCAACCAGAAGTCAGAGGGAAAAGGTGCTCCGTTTAGGTAGTCAGTGAGAGTCAAATTTCTGGAGCAAAAGCAAGGTAGAAAAGGGTGAGAAGTTTAGGGGTGAAGGTGTGGCACAAAATGTGGAATAATCACAACTCTTCAGTGCTGGTGAGCCCTAGTGTTTGCTTTTGGTCCTGTTCAACATTTTTAATCACTTGGGTAAAGAAATAGTGCCAGAATATTACACTATGAATAGCAAAAGCTGAAATCTGTGAATAACCAACAAGTCTTCTATCAAGATGCATAATTATCTGGACAGATAGAAACCTACAAAACAAAATTTAATAAGAAAATTAGATAAGTTTCCCAGTTAGGATAATAAAAAGTATTTTTAGGATAATGGGAGAGGTGGGAAAAGTGCTTGATGGCAGTACACATCCTAAAAGACATGAATGTCAATTAATGATGGGTCATGATTGCTTTGCAAGCAAATGTAATCTGAGATTGCACTTTCAGTGGCTGCTAGACATCTCCAGCTACCTATTTCACATGCTCCTCAAATGCAGCTTGCCAAAGCCTAATCCTGTTGCCTTCCCAATCTCCCTCCAAAACGTTTGAACTCCTCTGTTCTTTCTTTGGTTATTGGTATATTGTCCACAGGGATGTCAGCTAGGAGCCTTGGAATTATCATGTTTCTCCTTCCCTTCCCATGTTTAATGCATCAATAAATCATGCTAATTCTATCTCAAGACATCACTTGCATACTGTTATATTTCTGTACTGCACTGCCCTTGACTTTTTCAAGCCCCACTGTTTCCAGTCTCTAGATTTCTATAACAGCTTTCTCATTTTCCTGACTTCAGTCCACTCTCCCTATAGCTGTCAGTTACCTTCAGATAAACAGACATTTGTCAGCCCTAACTTTAAAAACTCTGTTCTCATGGAGGTATTTAGGATTAAGGGTGGACTCATTACTTAGTGTAAAAGACACATTCCAGTCTTATGCCCATGTAGGATTTCTCTTCTAGTACATATACGTCTTTACCTCAGCAACAAAGAACTGCTGTTCTGAAGATACCACAAGGCTTTGTGCTTTTGTGCTTGTGTGTTCCCTCTGTTTGAAGTGCTTCTCCTCCTCTGCCACTCTTGACACACCTCTAATTCAGCCTTTCTGACACCTCCCAAGCATCTACCTCTGATTTCCCCCTTGAAAGAGTGCAATCACAATTCTTTGCTCTAACTTCTGCAATAACACTTACCTTTTGTATGTATCCTTCCACCACTAGTTCCAATTTATTTTTACTCCCCTAGTGATCAGTAGAATATCTTCCATATAGAAGATATTCAGCTGAATCTTTGTTGACTTATGAGTACATTAATTAATTAATTGAAATGTATTGTCTAGAATATAGAAGCTAATTATATCACTGCATTGGTCAGGCTACATGTATTTTGCTTGACTTGGCCATTTTAAGAAATTCACAGTCAAACTATATTATAACCAGAAGATAACAGATGGCATAGAGACCACATCATATTTGGTCCTTCTATTAGTCTTTCTTCTGAACTAGGAATAAGATAATTTATTCTGAGGCTACCTTCACATTTCTAATCATACGACAATATCAAGGTAAAATTAGTCCTCATGTTATGAAGTTGATATACAGCTATGCAGCACATAATGACATTCCAGTCAATGAATAACTACGTAAAGCATGGTGGTCTCATAAGATTTTAATGGAGCTAAAGAATTCCTATCACCTAGTGATATTGTAGCCTTGTAACATTGTAGGACAATGCATTACTCATGTTTTTGTGATGATGCTGGTATAAACAAATCTACCGTGATGCCTGTCATATAAAAGTGTAGCATACACAATTACATACAGTACACAATACTTCATAGTGATAATAAATGATTATGTTACTGGTTAATGAATGTACTATACTATTTATTATTTGTGAGTACACTCTTTCTACTTATTAATATAAAAAAGTTAATTGTAAAACAACCTTAGGCAGATCCTTCAGGAGGTATTCTAGAAGAAGGCATTGTTATCATGGGAGATAACAGCTCCCATATGTGTTATTGCCCCTGAAGACCTTCCAGTGGGACAAGATGGGGAGGTAAAAGACAGTGTGATAGTGATGATCCTGGCCCTGTATAGGCCTAGTTTAATGTATGTGTTTGTGTCTTAGTTTTTAATAAAAAAAAAAAAGTTTAAAAAGTGAAATAAAAATAATTTAAAAATAGAATAAAACCTTATAGAATAAGGATATAAAAAATATTTTTGTATAGCTGTACAATTTGTGTCTTAAGCTAAGTGTTATAAAACAATCAAAAGTTTTTAAAAACTTAAAAGCTTATAAGTTGAAAAAATTACAGTAAACTAAGGTTAATTTATTATTGAAGAAATTTTTTTTATAAATGTAGCTTAAGATTATAGTATTTATAAAGTTTATAGCAGTGTACAGTAATGTCTCAGGTCTTTACATTCACATACCACTCACTCACTGACTCATCAAGAGAAACTTCCAGTCCTGCAAACTCCATTTATGATAAGTACCCTATACAGAGGCACCATTTTTTATCTTATGCCATATTTTTAGTATAATTTTTCAATGTTTATATATGTTTAGATATTTACTTATCACTATGTTACTATTGCCTGCAGTATTCAATACAGTACAGGCTGTACAGGTTTGTGGCCTAAGAGCAGGAGGCTATATCAAATACCCTAGGTGTGTAGTAGGCTATACAATCTAGGTTTGTGTAAGTTCACTCTACAATGTTTGTATAATGACAAAATGACCTAATGACACATTTCCCATAACACATCCTTGTCGTTAAGTGACTCATGACAGTATTAGAGCAAATGCATGCAAAGTGTTTACATACTTGACACACACACTAAGTATTCAATAAATATAGGATTAAAATTATTACTGGGATTTTTAGTAGCAGGATATAACACTATTATCATATACTTTTTACTTAAAATGTTATCTTTACCAATTTACAAGATAGGAGTCCTGCATAAGATAGCTGTACCTATGCAAATTAACCCTTAGGTAAGAACGGTACTTTTCACTCAAATATATCAAGAGAAGAAAACTTCCAATATTATTAATTCCTTTTGCTTTCAGGTTGGTTTCTCCTAAATGACCCCAGATGTTATGGTTTACCTCTCTCTGCATTAAATGTCACTTAATTGCAAGCTACAGAAACATATTCAGCATAACTAACACAGTAAGTGCAATGTATTGGGAAGACACCAAGGATTTGCCTGAAACCTACCATCAGGAAGGACAGCCAGGTTTCACAGGAAGTGGTCAGACTCTGCTCTCCTTGGCACCATCGTCATTTGCTCTTGTATTTCTGTTTGTATCAGCTGATTTTTCATACTCCAGGATTAGCTTTGGCTATTCCTCAGGGCACATGTTGGGCAATGCCATCACCCCCAGGATTGTACTGCTTCCCAGCCCAGTGTCCCAGGTAACAGGCTGTGTTCTCTAAATACCAATGGCACATTTCTAAGAATGAAATTTACTGGTCTTGTTTGAGCCCGTTATCTTCCTATGACCAATCTACTATGGCCAGTAACAGTGAGAACAAATTCTCCTGCAGGAATCTATCCCTGTCCTAAGTAGCATGACTTTCACAGAAGCTGGGATGGCCAGCTTTCTCAACTCTTTCTACTCCACAGTGCAACTGCCCATGATGCCCAAGGCAGGAAACTAAAAGAGGTTTAATCCCATTCTTTAAAAATTTCCATACATAAAGCCTTTTTCCTTAAGTCTAAATCAAACACTTTCTGTTATTGCTTAATAACCTCAATTCTTTTTCTGTTTCTACTGCATGTAAAATTGCCTGGTCATGTTAACTCTGCATAATAACCTTTCAAATAAGATTACCAATTTCATTGCAGCAAAAGACTCTGGGAAATTATTTTTATTTCAATTTCCAAATGTTTAAAGATAAAGAATTATAAATTTGCACTAATTTGACTATTATAAATACCTCTCTGGAGACCTCTGGGCTAGGAGGGCCATTTGCTGATAACTGGGAAGGGAGTAGAACTGTGAGAAAATCACCTCTCCATATAGAATAGGCCATAAGTTATATCCAGGCAAAGCCTGGCTCAGCTGCCAAGAAAGAGAAAATATAAACAGAATTGGATTTTCAACCAGAAGGACGGTGATCCTCTTTCTGATGATAATAGGAGCTGATGTTGTGTGAGAGAATGGAAACACTAATAGTGTGGGGAAGAAGAAAATGATGTGCTTGACCCAAAGTACACTAGAAGGGCATAGAGTCAGCAATCCAGGTAGGACTGATGCATCAGAGAAACTGGCCTTCTGGAAAGATAGACACTGACTTAGTATCTGGCAATAACCACATGATTAAGAAATTCCATCAGAAGAGAAAAGTCAGGATTTTCTCAAGGGAAAAAATGCAAGACTTATAGTAGTAAAAAAACACAAAGAGAAGCAAGAATAGACCTTCCTGGTGCCAGGAACAGTGGAGGAGTCAGCATGAGGTGATGGAGGTCTCTCTGCAAGGTCAGGGCGGGATGGCAGGAAGCCAATGGCACATGCACAGGCAAGAGAAAAACTTTCTTTTATTCACAAGTTTTCAGGAAACAGTATATCTCAAGAGGGCAGAACTAGTGGACAGAGTACAAGCAGCAAGTTCTGATGCATGCAAAAACCTGGGACCTCTCCAGACACCCTGACAGGGGTGTGGACAAGGCAAGGGTAGGACACCAGGAGTGGAGTTGGAGTTCTAATTAGATCTTCCTCTTTCCAGGCTAAGGCAGAGTCATAGGCTCCTATAAGTCAGTGAAGGACACAGGAAGGGAAGCTAAAACTGAGAACAAGACTAGCACCAGATATTAGAGTGGTGGCAATCAGATTGGAAATCCAAGATTTTCTAGATAAAACTACATGAACTTAGATGTTACTAGACGCCTATGTGCCTTAATTTTCTCATCTGTAAATTTGAAATAGTAACAATCTCTATCTCATAATGCTATGAAAATTAAATAATATATAAATTATGTGTTGTTAACACAGTGTGTGTATATATATGGGCAAGTGAGGGGCAAAATTTAGAATCATTTATAATAGATACCAGAGAAAAAACTCAAATACTAAGATTCTTTAAAATTCTAAAACGTTTCTTCATACACTTTTTCCTATTTACCCAGTATTTAGATGGGACAGAAAAGAAATAGGAATCTCCGAAATGCTTTCTAGAGAAATACATTCTCTCAGACATTTTTAGTGGGATGAAAATTGGTTTAAACTTTTTGATGGGCAATTTTTTATGTTAATCAAAATTTTAATTTCATAAACATTTTGTTGGAGGAATTGGGCTTCTAAAACATAATATAGCTGTATTCACAATGAGAATGATTTTCACTACAGCATTTTTCTGCAATAACACAAAAAATTTGCCCAAACATCAATTAAATCAAAATTGATTTAAAAAATTTCAGCACATCCATAAAATAAAGTACTTTGTAAAAGTTAAAAAGAATAGTGTAAACTTACACTTGTGGCCAAGATACATTAACAGTAACTGGATTTATTCTCCTACCTGAAATAACCAAGAAACAGACATTTGAACCAGGCAGTGAAGAATAGCAACACTTCGGAGAACAGAACAAATGAGAGGTGCCCTGCTATTGCTTCATCTTACTGCCTTGAGACAGTTTCCAGGATACAGTCCATGGGAGTGGCTGGGGAACTCTAGCAATACCTGGTAGACATTCTAAGAAGATGGAGATGAGGGTTTGGGAAAACCAAGATCATCAAAGCTCACAGGACAAAGCACTAGAGTAGAGAGAGCTTCACAGAGAGAGAAGACTGGAAGTCTTCAAAAGTTCAAGTATTCAGCTGAGTAATGGTTAGTCCATGCACCTGAGACAAAAGAAAGTGTATCAAAGGATTAAAGGCAGCAGTGCCTTCTGTTCATATAGAGCTGAAAATAGTGCCTCTTCCCACCAGTCAAACTCTAAGGTCTCAAGATTCACAGGGTATTGGGTAAAGAACAGAGGAGCATCTTAAATCAGAAATGCAGAACCATTTGCCTTCCACTTAGCAATGTTCTGATTACACTTAAATTTTAAAAGCAACAACTGAAATGATAGTTTTAAAAGCAACAACTGAAATGATAGTTTTCAAGTAACTTAACTGCATCACAGAAAAGAAGTTCAAAAGTATTTACAGAAACAAAAAATAAATATAGCACCCAACAAGGTAAAATTCAAAATGTCTGGAATCTAATATTACCAGGTATGCAAACAAACTAGAAAATATGACCCATAATGAATAAACCAATCACTTGAAATTGACCCAGATCTAATACAGACGTTAGAATTAGTAAACAAAAAGTATTTATAACTATATTCCATGTATTCAAAATATAAAAGTAGAGCATATACATAGAAAATATTTTTAAATTCAAAATCAAATTTCTATAGATGAAAACTACAATGTACGAGATTTAAAATGAAGAAATCACTAGAAGAGATTAGCCTCAATTTAGACAATGCAAAAGAAAAGAAAATAGTGAACTTGAAGAGATAGTAAAAGAAACTATCCAAAATGAAATTCAGAGAGAGAAGTGAGTTTTTTAAAAATACATAAATCAGCAGAAATGAAAGTATGTTGTTATAAAGTTCACATCTATATGTGAAGTGGTATGCTATCATTTGAAGGTGGAATTTGATAAGTTAAATTTGTACATTATAAACCCTAAATTAACCATAAGAAAACAAAGAGTTATAACGAATCAACAAACAAGATAAAATGAAATAATAAAATAGTAGCCAGTCCTTCAGAAAAACTAACAAAGTTACTCAAATCCTTGCAAGCCTATTTTAAAATTTTAAAAACCACAAATATAGAATATTGGGAAAGAATTGTGGGGTATCATTATAAAAATGCAAATATTTTTTAAATTGGGTACACTTAATTCTACAATAGGAGTTGTCAGTGTTTTTTATAAAAGGACATATGAAAATATTTTATGCTTTTTGTGTCATATAGCGTCTGTTGCATAATTTATTTCTTTTTACCACCCTTTAAAACTGTAAGAATCATTCTTAGCTTGGTCATATAATACAGTGTGCAGGCTATATTGGCTCTCCATTTAACTACATTATGACCTTTAAGGCAACCACTAAATTTTTTTTAATGTTGTATTTAAAAAAGTAGATAAAATAGAATCATAATACATTTACAATAAATACAAGATACAAACAAGAGGAAAAAGGGAAGAAAGAATGGATTGGACAAACAGAAAACAAACAAATATGGTAAATTTAGAACTAATGATATAAATACACTAAATGTAAATGGTTTAGATATACTCATTTAAAAGGCAGAGATTGTCAAATTAGATGAAAAAGATCCAATAATAAACTACCTATAAGAAATGCACTTAAGATATAAAGACACAAACAGGCTAAAATAAAAGAAACAAAAATAGGCATTAATAGTACTGATCAGAAGACAGCTGGTGATGTACAGATTCAATGCAATCCTGATCAAAATTGCAGTAAGTTAGTTTGTAGCTGTCAATTAACTGAATCTAAAATGTGTATGGAAAGGCAAAGGATCCAGAATAGCTAGCATTATACCCAAGAACACAGTAGAAGGATTGGTACTACTTGACTTTAAGACTTACTCTAAAGCTACAGTAATGCTTACAGCATGGTGTTGCTGAAAGAATAGACAAATTGATCAATGGAACAGATTGGCAGACCAAAAACAGACTTACACAAACTAATCTTTGACAAAGGAGTAAAGGTAATTTGATAGAAAAAAAGGATAATCTTTTCAACAAATGGTGCTGTGAAAATTGGTTGTCCATATGCAGAAAAAAATGTGAATTCAGTAGACACAATCTTTATGCCTTTTACACACACAAAAATTCAAAATGGATTTGAGGATTAAATTTAAGGCAAAACTATAACCTATGGACTATAACAGAGGAATATCAAGGTAATCTTGGGTTTGGTGATGAGTTTTTAGATACAATATGAAAAGGACAATTCACGAAGAAAAAAATTAATAGATTGGAGTCTGTTAAAATTTAAAGCTTCTGCTTTGTTAGAGAATGAAGAAACATTTTGGGAAAAAATGTTTGCAAACATATATCTGATAAAGGACTTTTATTTAAAATTACAAAGAACACTTAGAACTCAACAGTAAGAAAATAAGCAACCCAATTAAAAATTGCACAAATGATCTGAGCAGATCCCTTGCCAAAGAAGGCACACAGCTGCAAATAAGCATATGAAAAGATGCTCAGCATATGTCATTAGGGAATTGCAAATTAAAACAAGATACCCTAAATACCTATTAGAATGTCCAAAATCAGAAAAGCAGATAACATCAAGTTGTGGTAAGGAAGTGGAAAAACAGAAATACCCATTCACTGCTGGTAGAAATGTAAAATGGTGCAGCTACTTCAGCTGTTTGGCAATTTCTTGCAAAGATAAACATAGTCTTACCACACTATCCAACAACTATGATTCTAGATATTTACTCAAATGATTTGAAAACTTTTCCCCATATAAAGACCTGCACTCAAATGTTTATAGTAGCTTTACTTATAATCTCCAGAAATAGGGAGCAATCAAGATGTTTCTTAATAGATAAATAAATATACTATGATACGTACACACAATGGAATTTTATTTGGTAATAAAAGGAAATGAATTATCAAGCCACAAAAAGATGCAGGGGAACATTAAATGCATGTTACTAAAGAAAAAAGTCAGTTTTGATGTGGAGGAATGTTAACTACCCATTGCTAAAAAAAAAAAAAGTGTCAGTCTGAAAAGACATGTACTATATGATTCCAGCTGTATGACATTTTTAGAAAAGGCAAGACTAGAGAGATAGTAAAAATATCAGTGGTTTCCAGGGGTTTGGAAAAGAAGCAGAGTGTAAGGAGGGGAGGATTGAATAGGTGAAGAAGAGGGATATTTAGGGCAGTAAAAATATTCTGTATAAGAACCATAATAGTAGGTACATGTCATTATATAATACATTTGTCAAAACCCATAGAACTATAATGCAGAGTGAAAATGTAAACTATGGACTATAGTTAAAATTAATGTATATTTATTAATTTTAATAAACATACCACACTAATACAAGACATTAATACTAGGGAAAGCTGGGTACAAGAGCAGGGTGTGGGGTTGAGCATATGAAACTATGTACTGTCTAATTATTCTATAAATCTTAAACTGTACTAATAAAATTTGTTATTTTTTAAAGTGGGGGTGGGGCTATATGTCTATTTTCATATTGCAGTAGACTTTTTCTAGATACAAGAATGTGAAAGTAATGATTATCCCTGGAAGGCGAGACTGAAAATCTAGGGTGGGAAGGACAGGAATGTATTTTTCACTATAGATCCCTTTTTACTATTTAAATTTTTAGAACAAAATATGTGCATTGCCTTTTCAATTAAACAAAAGGGAGCCTATCAGGACCCATTCCATTGACAATGGGATTGACCAAAGATGTTTTGGGGGTTTGGAGTTTTGAAATCCAGCAAACTTGGAAGAGAAGAATAGTTCACAGCTTCAGAACATGAGAAGTGACCTGTCAAGGAGGGCCACTAGTCAGCATTTATGCTCACCTTCACTTCCTAGGACTGCTCTGTGCAGTCCCGCACAGTCAATTCTATTAGAATCAGACTAGAAGAGCCTCAGTGGCAGAGCCATGTTTTCCATTTTTTTCCCCGTTTCCTATGATGGCTTTGTACTTAGTAGCCACGTAAGTCCACCTGTGGTCAGTATACTCTCAGCATGCTGTGTTCACCACTCTGGTGTTCAAGAAAAATTTGTTGACCATTTTTGAAAATGACTGCAACTCTGTTATAAATTCCAAACCTGCGGAGCTTTTAAGATACAGAACAAAAGAATGAATGAATCAGAAATGATGACTGCCTGTCAAGCTTCCTGGCTCTAGAGAAGTCTAAGAAGCTGAGTTGATTGAACCAGAAGAAAAAGGATGACTCAATGCTTATTTTAGAATAGCAGAGTTAATAGGTGTTCTGTATTTGGATCCATTTTGGTAAGGGTGAAAGGGGCAGAACAGGATGAAAAATGGACTTTTTGGATTTTATAAAATGCTTGTTCCATCCAAGAACATGGTGTTTCTGGAGCCCACAGGCTCCCCATCTCAAAGGCATGAATATTGTCCTTCCTTCATGCACATCTTATTAATCAGACTTCCAATTGTTAGGGTTGAGGCTTTGATTAGTGATGTATGTATCCCAAAGTGTTATTTTCCATGTATATTCTTCTAAAGCCTGTCTGTCTCTGGTTTCCATGACAGTTTTGTTTTATATATTCACTGTCATTAACATATTAATAAGACTATTTTCCTAGTTAAGAAATATATCTCTTCCTTTCACAAAAAGCAGCAGAAAACTTTACACTCTTTAGATGATCTTTTCCTTCATTTTAGTTAAGTAGGGTGAGCTATAAGCAACTTAAAGATACTTAAGCAATACCTATGAATTGCTATAGATCAAAGTTTCTATGCACAGGTTATTTCTATTTTAATATTTCATCATGGTATTTTAAGGCATCTAATAGATTCAGACCTTTATTAATAATAAAATAGCACAAATGACACTATTTTAATATGAAGAAATGCTTCCCTTCACATATATATATCTGATTTAGTAATATTTCATAAATTCCCGAGGTCTTCCTTCTTGTATTCACCAATAACATCATAGATCACAAGTTTTCTTACAGCTCCCTTGAAAGTGTGAAAGCTGTCCTCTGTGCCACTTCTTGTGTACTTTAAATATCACTCTGCCTTCCTTACTGCTGTTTATTCAAACGATTATGCCCCAGATTTTCCCTGGCTAACTCTTTCCCTCAATGTGAATTTTATTTCATTTTTTCCTTAGTGGCCATTTGTCATATTGACCAAGTCATGTGCTCCCACAGACACATAGAATGCCTCCAGAGAGATGCAAACCCACAAATGTAAGATCTACTTAGAAGTGCCCAAGCTAACATGTATTCACCCTCTCTGCCCCGCAGACATCTGTAGACACCAGAGTTTGCAGGTCCACTGTTCCCTTTGTCCTTTTCTTCTTTCACGTAAGCCTCCCTATTCTCATTTTGATCTGATGGTAACCTAGTTTAAATGACCCATTTATTTTTATATTATAAATGAGCATGTTGTTGTCTAGCAGTTAATAGTCCACTTGGAAGAAACTTAGCTTTATGAATGTTTTCAATATGTGTTGGTGCTTTTGCACAGGACCCAAATCTCCCTTCTGAGGTTTGCACACTGTGACCTAAAAGGATGTACCAGGAGCTCCCACTGCCACTCTCTTTAGATATCCCTGTAGGGAAGCATGTCATCCACCAAGCATAAAATTTCACTTGCTAAGATTGAAACCTAACTTCCTTTGTCTCGTTCTGCCTTAGTTCCCTCACTCCAAATAGCCATAGTTTGGGGCAGATTTGTATACTCCTTACTAAACAGTTGAATACTCTTACAAAGCTTTTCACTGGCCTTGTCATCATATATTTTACACACATTCAGTTCCTATGATAAAGCTAATGGCTGATTTATTTGATTATCAGAACCTAGGACAGGAAGAGACTCTAATAGGTCAACTCAAAATGAAATCACATTTTGTGTTCAAAATCCCTAAAATGTTACGTCTCCTGTGCAGATTGCTTGAGCTTTGCCAGGCATGTTCACGGTGAAAGAAGAGATGAGAATTAACTTGTAAACATGTGACTTATAATACACTTCTGACAAAAGAACTTCTTAGTAGGGTCATAGTTCATGGAATTCTGAAAAACATCCCAGAATATAACATCATTCTCTGCAGCCTATGAAACAGCTCATAGTCTTGCCAACAAGACTTAAGTGTAATCCTTATGAAAAATTCAGCTTCAATTAATGTTATTAATAGAGGATCTTCTTACAAGAATACATTAAAAACAAAAATGGAAAGTTGTTACTATTCAGTCAGCAATGCTATTCATAAGTATTCCTTTTAAGAAGGTGCATTATGCAAACACAGCCTGGAAGAAACTCTATCCTTTGTCCTACTCTGCACATAATAACACATGCTAAGTTTACATTTTGTAAAAGGTGCAACTAAAGCACAGTTCAGTGTAAAGGATGCCAGCTGGGAGGTAAGAGACTCCAGAGAGGTAGACAGGGCTTAGGGATATGGTCCAGAACCTCAGATTTGAAAAACCTTTGGCATCAGTCAGAACCTGCTGTAAATCCCAGTTTTATACCAATTATCTCTACAATTTTGGGAAATAATTTTTTATTTTCCAAAAAAAAAACGGAGAGTCTTGCTCTGTCACTCAGGCTGGAATGGAGTGTGGTGGTACGATCTTGGCTCCCTGCAAGCTCTGCCGTCTGAGTTCAAGAGATTCTTGTGCCTCAGCCTCTGGAGTAGCTGAGACTAGAGGCATGTGCCACCATTCCCAGCTAATTTTTGTAATTTTAGTAGAGATGGGGGTTTTGCTATGAAGGCCAGGCTGGCCTCAAACTCCTGACCTCAGGTGATCCACCTGCCTCAGCCTCCCAAAGTGCTGGGATTACAGGTGTGAGCCACTGTGCCTAGCTGGGAAATAGTTTTTAGTTTTTCTTGTCTGTGAAGGTGAAATAAGGCTACCTACCAACAGAACTGCACAGTTAATTAAGTTAGGAATTAAATTATGTAACATATTAGGTTCATCCCAGTTTCTAACACAAAGTAAATTTTCAGTAAGTAATAGCTATTTATTATTATTACTTCCTAAAGGCTTCAATTCATGATGTTGAAAGGAGTAATCTGAGGTGTGCACCTTTTGATGGAAACCAAATTCAAGACCAGGAAGGCCCTAGAGGCTCAGAATCAGGAAATCCTTGGCATGTTGCTCATATGTCCCTACATCTACCAGTAAGCCTGTGGCAGACATCACTAAATGAGCATGATGTCCTCCTCCACTGACCCCTGAAGGCTTCCCAGTGCTTTCAACACAAAACTTTAGTATCCACTGCCAATTATCAGAACAGACCCACTTTGCTGGAAGTGAGGTATCAGGAAATAGAACTAAAATCAGAGAAACCAGAAAAGATGATTTAAAAGGTAAGACAGTTTTGCAGTAAATATGGCAGCAGCAGTCAATCTACATTTTTATTGGAGATGTGGTTGTGATTTTGAGTCTAACATGTTGTGGAAGCCACCGTATTAGTGCATTTTCATGCTATGATAAAGACATACCCGAGACTGGGAAGAAAAAAAGGTTTAATTGGACTTAACAGTTCCACACGGCTGGGGATGCCTCAGAATCATGGTGGCAGCAAGAGAAAACAAGGAAGAAGCAGAAGCAGAAACCCCTGATAAACCCATCAGATCTCCTGAGACTTATTTACTATCACGAGAATTGCTCAGGGAAGACCAGCCCCCATGAGTCAATTACCTCCCCCAGGTCGCTCCCCATATCATTCTGCTTCTGGCCCCTCCAAATTTCATGTACTCGCATTTCAAAACCAATCATTGCTTCCCACCAGTCCCCCGAAGTCTTAACTCATTTCAGCATTAACTCAAAAGTCCACAGTCTAAAATCTCATCTGAGATAAGGCAAGTCCCTTCTACTTCTGAGCTTGTAAAATCAAAAGCCAGGTAGTTACTTCCTAGATACAATTAGAGTACAGGTATTGAGTAAATACAGCTGTTCCAAATAGGAGAAACTGGCCAAAACGAAAGGGTTACAGGGCCCATGCACCTCTGAAATCAGTGAGGCAGTCAAATTTTAAAGCACCAAAATGATCTCCATGTTTCACATCCAGGTCACACTGATGCAAGAGGTGTGTTCCCATGGTTTTGGGCAACTGTGCCCTGTGGCTTTGCAGGGTACAGCTGGCTGCTTTCATGGGCTGGCATTGAGTGTCTGTGGCTTTTCCAGGTGCACAGTGCAAGCTGCCAGTGGATCTACCATTCTGGAGTCTGGAAGATGGTGGCCCTCTTCTCACAGCTCCACTAAGCAGTGTCCCAGTAGGGGCAAATATGTGGGGCCTGTGACCCCACATTTCCCTTCTGCACTGCCTTACCAGAGGTTCTCTGTAAGGAAAATTTTTGCCTGGGCATCCAGGTATTTTCATACATCTGAAATCTAGGCAGAGGTTGCCAAACCTCAGTTCTTGACTTCTGTGCACCCACAGGCTCAACACCACGTAGAAGCTGCCAGGGCTTGGGGCTTCCACCCTCTGAAGTCATAGCCCTAGCAGTATGTTGGTCCCTTTCAGCCATTGTTGGAGCAGCTGGGACACAGGGCACCAAATCCCTAGGCTACACACAGCACGGGGACCCTGGGCCCAGCCCATAAAACCATTTTTACCTCCTGGGGTTCTGGGCCTTTGATGGGAGGGGCTGCCATGAAGGTCTGACATGGCCTGGAGACAATTTCCCCATGGTCTTGAGGATTAACGTTAGGCTCCTTGCTACTTATGCAAATTTCTGCAGCTGGCTTGAATTTCTCGCCAGAAAATGGTTTTCTCTTCTCTATCACAGAGCCTGCAAAGTTTCCAAACTTTTATGCTTTACTTCCCTTATAAAACTGAATGCCTTTAACAGTACACAAATCACCTCCTGAATGCCTTGCTGCTTAGAAATTTCTTCTGCCAGATACCCTAAATCATCTCTCAAATTCAAAGTTCCACAAATCTCTATGGCAGGGGAAAATGCCACCAATCTCTTTGCTAAAACATAACAAGAGTTACCTTTGCTCCAGTTCCCAAAAAGTTCCTCATCTCCACCTGAGACCACCTCAGCCTAGCTTTCATTGTCCATATCATTATCAACACTTTGGGCAAAGCCATTCAACGAATCTCTAGAAAGTTCCAAACTTTCCCACATTCTCCTCTCTTCTTCTGAGCCCTTCAAACTGTTCTAATCTCTGCCTGTTACCCAGTTCCAAAGTGACTTCCACATTTTCAGATATCTTTTCAGCAACGCTGCACTCTACTGGTTCCAATTTACTATATTAGTTCGTTTTCACACTGCTGATAAACATATATCCAAGACTTGGAAGAAAAAGAAGTTTAACCAGACTTACAGTTCCACATGACCGGCAGGCCTCAGAATCATGGTGGGAGGAAAAAAGGCACTTCTTACATGGTGGCAGCAAGAGAAACTGAGGGAGAAGCAAAAGCAGAAACCTCTGATAGACGCTTCAGATCTTGTGAGACTTATTCACTCTCAGGAGAATAGCACGGGAAAGACCAGCCCCCATGATTCAATTACTTCCCGCTGGGTCCCTCCCATAACACGTGGGAATTCTGGGAGGTACAATTTAAGTTGAGATTAGGGTGGGGGCACAGCCAAATGATATCAGGCACCAATCTGGACTGACCATGGAAATGGAGTAAAAATAAAAGCTTGAAAATATATTTAAAACACACACACACACATACACACACAGAAATACAAGATGCAATATTACATAGATTCATCTGACTTGGTCAGTATTATGGGTTGAATTGTTTCCCCCCAAAAAAGAAAAGTTGATATCCTAACCTCCAGTGCCTCAGAATATGACCTTATTTGGAAATAGGATCTTTGCAAATGTGATTAGTTAAGATGAGGTTATGCCGGAATAAGATGGGCTTCTGATCCCACATAACCAGTGTCCTTATAAGAAAACAGCCATGTGAAGACATAAAAATACAGAGAGAACACGACGAAGATGGAGGCAGAGATTAGAGTTATGCTGTCACAAACGAGGAACACCTGGGGTAATAGAGGCTGCAAGACACAAGGAAGGACTCACCCCTTAGAGGCTTCAGAGACAGCCCTGCCTAGCTGACACCATGATCTCAGACTTCCAGCCTCCAGAACTGTGAGAGAGTACTGTTCTGCTGTGCCACCCAGTTTATGGTACTTTATTATAGAAGCCCTAAGAAATTGATACAATTAGTAAGCAAACAAGATTATTGCACACAAACCATAATCAGCAGTTTTCATGCCTGCAATGGGCAGCAGGAAAGGTAGTTTCAAATCCTCCAGCTGAGCCTCAGCATGGAAAGCCAGGCAGGCAAGGAAATCTTCCCCTTAACAAGTAGATTTGCTTCACTTCCCTGAAGGCGCCACAGGTGTCTCTAGAAGATGAGGCAGAAATTCCATTCTTTTTTTGACAGGCAAGTAGAAACGCCCAGACACAGGGGAAACACTCATTTTATGTTCACAGAAAATATCTCACAGGAACATAAAGTGGGAAACATCCCCTTTATATTCACAAGAAATATCTCACATTATAGATGGTAGGGAGCTAGGATGTGATTGAAACTTCCCTAGTAGCTGTCCTGGGCTGGTTAACTCATGCCATCTGTGGTGGGCAGAAAAATGGCTCTCTCAAGTGTGTTTTTCCTAACCCTCATAACTATGAAAATGCTACCTTATATGGCAAAGCAGGCTTTGCAAATACGATACAATTTAGGATCCTGACATGGGGAGATTATCCTGGATTGTCCAGGTGGGCCCAATCTAATCACAGACGTCCTTAAAGCAGAAAATCTTCCCTTGCTGTGGTCAGAGTTCAGATTTGGCAAACACTGTAGGGTCATAGAGCAGAAACGTTGCAGGCTTTGAAGATGGAGGAAGAGGCAGTGAACCTAGGAATGTGATGGCTTCCAGAAGCTGGGAAAGGCAGGGAAATGGATTCATCCCTAGAGTCTCCAGAATAAATGTGGTTCTGCTAGCGCCTTGGTTTTGGCCAAGCCAGACTCGTGTTGGACTTCTGAACTGCAGAACTGTAAGATAAACTCGTGTTGTTTAAGCTGCTAAGTTTGTAATAATTTGGCAAGTGGATGGCTGTGCTGCCAGGCTTTGGGGGATCTCTGTAGGCACATTCCCTCGGCTAACACAACATTATGCCAGAACCCTCTGTTGTCTTCACACTCTCCCTACTCTCTACCATGTGCTCAGCCCTCTCAGTCCTCTTTGTCTGTCCCTCCACCTCCAAATTTCCGCTTCTCCCAGCTTCCTGGGATGTCTCCTTTCACACCCCCAAACCATCTCTTTTTTCGGATGCTGGAAATCTTTGGCCTCCTAGATGTTCTTCCTCCACCCATTTCTGAGCTGTAGAAAGGAGAAATCTTTTAAAATAAATTTTTACAATGTTTATACATTCCAAATTTGGGGGCCATGGGAACAAAATCCCAATTGCTCTTTCCTTGCTAAGGCACCAAATGTATATCTGATGGATTCATTCTAACCAGCTCTGCTAAACTGCAGCCAAATCAATCTTGTAGTAGTTTATACAAACCCATTAAAATGCTCAAAAAGGACAGATAAGGGTTCATTTATTTCAAAAGATTAGAAATGGTTCCTGAGTTGTCATCAGCCCTGAATCGCTTTATTTTCCATTTAAAAGAACTGTATTAAAGTGTTTTATGGTGGGTGATGATGCTTCTCAAATGAAAAAGAAAAATAACTGAAATGATTTAAGGTTTTCAAGCAACTATTAGGCACTTAAAACAACTAAAAGCAGATCATGTTTTAAGTGAAGATGAGTGAGCATTCTCAATTTGTAAGTGGGACAGGATGAGTTGTTAACGTGTCAGTGGAGTGGAGTCCTTCCCATTACTGTGGGTTCTTCTCCCATCTGGAGGCTAAACCTGCTGGTTTCCAATGCATTGGAGAGGGCTCACCCCAACAGCAGAGATCCTGACCCTAAATTGCTACATCTAGAAAAGCTCTATTCTTAATGTAAAACCAAAAGGTTGGAGATCATTTTTCTCAAAAAAAAAAAAAAATTGATTGAGTTGGTGTGGGGGAGGGGGATGTAGAGGGGGATGATAGGGAAAGGAGTAGTGACCATTCAAAGCACAAAACACAGTAAAACAGAATAAATTATTTTGAGTACACAGCTATTGAACAATTACATAACAAAAGGATAATAGCTTAGTGTTTAGTATTTTCAGTGGTTAGTTACATGCTAGGTAAATAGTAATCACAGAACTGTCAATGGTAGCTCTGTTTCTGGGGGAGGGGAGGCAGCCACACCTTGGGGAAAAGATTCAGTGTTTCAAATGACTTATGTAGATGAATTTGTTATCCAGAAGAAGCTGAAGAAGTTCAATAAGAGAATCTTCAACGAATTGCCCTTAAAGGAAACTCCAGTGATAGGGAAGAACAGCAACCCCATTCAAGTGATGCTGCCTTCAACAAGCTTTCTTCAACTATGCCTGCCAGCTTGTCCGTTCAGCATGCTTAATGCACTACGTGAATACTAGTTTTTCCAATTACATGAGTACTGGGAAATCCACCTAAACCTTATAAGCTTTATGTGTGACCCACAAAGTTTCGTACTTATTCTCATATGTAGAATATGAGTAATATATCAAGAGTATGATTAAGAATATTTTAAATATTCTCCCAGTGTAATATTTACAGCTCATGAAGGAGGCTGTGAATTCACTGGGCAGGGATCATGTTTTATTATTTCTGTTTGTTTTTTCTTTCCAGTAGCCTGATGCTAAATACATAGAACATACTGAATAAATACCTTGGTTTGTGTAGTGTTTAAAAGCACAAGCTCAGGCTTTTGCCAGGTGAAATTTCAAATCTCTCTCTGGCAGTTATTTCCACGTGAAATTGGGCAAGCCATTTAGCTTTTCTGGGCATCGCTTTCCTTATTACAGGTCATGTGAAATTATCTAAGGCTGCTGGTAAGAGTAAGTACCCAAACAAGAAAGATTTTTGTAATTGCAGTATTATGACCAAGAGGAATGGAATGTACAGACCAACAAGCCAGGAGTCAGAAAAAAGACCACAGTTACTAAAGGGCTAGAAAAGACAGTCTCTGAAATAAGTAAAAGATGTGGGTGGACTCAACAAAAGACACGGAGGACCAATGACACAATGGCTATTTCAAAGACAATAACCTGTTCTTAGTGTCTACTTAATATATAAAAGAAGGCAAGACAACATGAAAGATTTTGAGTGGATACAAAGGAGGACTTTCCAATGGGTGTTATAATATTAGAAAAGATTATAGATAAAGATGATAAAATTCCTTGAGATACCTTAACGATAGTTTGTGGAGACACGTAAAATAAGAAAAAAAAACAATGTTTGTGCAAATTTTATGGCCAAAAAAAATGTCTACAATGAAGTAATTAAAGAAATGCAAACTTAAGAAAACAGATTCATAAATATGATGCTGTAGCTAGAAATAATATCACAATTGAGAAAATGAAATTAGATAGAATTAAAATAATTTACAATGTCTATTGAGATGAAAATTTTGACTATGGCACACACAAGGAAGAGTGATAGCTTAAGTATAGAGCTCATTAAAGCACAGCTCATCTCCCATAGCATACCTAAAACACTGTTATTTTAGCAAGTTTCAATAATACGCCTTGTAAAACCTATCATCCAGAGATTTGATTTACAGTTCCTTCAGGATAGTTTGAATATGATTTCAAACCTGTCATTTTAAGCTTGTCCTAAGCAAGTTGACTTACTGAACTTACCTTTGTATGCCATTTACTACACTCCCTCTATTTCTCACCTAGACTCTGATTTTGCCTCTGTCAAGTCATCTACTTTTTCAAACTCCTCTCAAGGCCTATCTCCTTGGGGAATCTTCCTGCCCTTTCAGGAAAATTGGACAATATCCACTGTTTCAAATACCTGACTCATAAACAGACCTCTGTATCTATTCACAACCCAATATTCGAAAATTTTTAAAAGTCAATAATTTAAGAACAAACTTTGAATAATACTCTTGGTTACGGGATGAAATTTATTATAAAGGTCACTCTTGGATCTCATTTTTCATTAAACAGGATGAAACATTATTATTGCTCAAATTTGATGATAAAATATTTCATAAAGTAGGCTAATGATCTTTTAGCAATCTGAAAGACTCTTACTATATTGAAACACTGAACAATTCTCTTCAAAACTTTTGTTCCCCAGGAAGCAATAAACCTTTGGTGAACTCAAGTCATTGCTAGTAACATCAACCTGCCTCCTTCTATAAACATTTCAGGGAACGCTTAGACAGCAGTTGTTTGAAAACTCTGTTGGCGGAAGCTTGTTCTAGAAATTTCCCTTTTTCTGATTGTAAAAACAAGTTATATTTTCATCAGCATCATGATGCCACTTTAATGTTTGTTACCCTTTTCCTGATGCGTAGAAGAAAAATGAGGCTTCTAAGTGATGCCGAAACCTTTGGAACTTAAAAGGCAGTTACAAGCAGAAAGCACTCAGAAGAATGATTCATTTGGAAGTTACACTCGAAGAAAAAGCTGTGGGGATTCATAGTGACTTTTGATGGCCAAATATCTCAAAAGAAGGATCTGATAGCAAATTAACAAAACTAGTGTGTCAGAAAGAAGCATTCTAATTATGGTTCTACAAAATATGATTGTATGGAAAGTCATAGTATCTAAGATTAGTAAGTTGCAGATACTTTTGTTCCTCCATGCATCTTCCTTTTATTTTCCCCTCTGTGGGATTTCTATTGTTTAATATTTTAGATTAGTATTAATAAAAATTTCTAATTATCAAAAATTTGATAAAACGAAATGAATTTAACATATGTTCACTTTAAAACATAAAATGTAGTGTCATGTCCCCTGGCTTTCTACTAAGATCATATATTGTGACTGGTGCATAGCCCAACTTGGATAAAATTCTTACTGATAAACAATCACGTTAAACTGAAGGAGAACTGACAAAGTAGAAAGTAGGGTAATCAGAGAAGCTTTTTATATTCTTGCACTGAAAATATTAAATATTTGCTGTTTCCACAAATCAATAAAGAAAGACAACTTAATAGGAAATTAGGCAAAAGGCTTGAAAAGTTTCACAAAAAGCACATCTGCATATCTGCATGACCCATAAATATGTGAAAAGCTGCTAAGCTTCTTTAACTATCAGAGAAATGCAAGATAAAAATACAATGCAGTAGCAGTATGTACCCATCAGATTAACTAAATCAAAAATTTTCAAGACTGCAGTGATGATGGTGAGGAGGTGGAGCAACTAGAACTCTCATTTTCTTCTGGGAGTGTAAATTGGTACGACTCTGGAAAACTCCGTGGCAATATTGTGTACAACTATAATTTTATTTCAAGTACCTTTATATAAATAATTGTGTGTATGCATACTTAATCTATATCCTAGAGGCAGTTAATTAACATTTGGAAGATTCTATCTAGAAGCTCACACTGTAAGAGCAGCTAGTTAACATTTGAAAGATCCTAATCAAGATTCCTCCCTCCTAGGGCTCCCAAGCAGGTCAAAAATGAAAGTGCTTTCTAAAGGGTTTCTAACTGACAAAAAGAGTATCAAAAGCAATGGTAACAAAAGCCAAAATAGACAAATGGGACCTAATTAAACTTAAGAGTTTCTGCATAGCAAAAGAAACAATCATTAGAGTGAAACAGCAACCAACAGAACTCGGGGGCAGGTGAGGAATCTGACAAAGGGCTAATATCCAAAATCTACAAAGAACTAAAGCAGATTTACAAGAAAAAAACAAACTCATTCAAAAGTGGGCAAAGGATATGAGCAGACCCTTTTCAAAAGAAGGTATTTATAAGGCCAACAAACATGAAAAAATGCTCAACATCACTGGTCATTAGAGAAATGCAAATCAAAACCACATTGAGGTACT
>CAUYLG010058998.1:0-16051 GCA_963573385.1 Cacajao melanocephalus
TTAATTTTTGTATAAGGTGTAAGGAATGGATCCAGTTTCAGCTTTCTGCGTTGGCTAGCCAGTCTTTCCAACACCATTTATTACCAAAAGCATTGGCAACAAAAGCCAAAATAGACAAATGGGATCTAACTAAACTTAAGAGCTTCTGCACAGCAAAAGAAACTATCAATAGAGTGAACCAGCAATCAACAGAACGGGAAAAAATTTTCTCAATCTATCCATCTGACAAAGGGCTAATAACCAGAATCTACAGAGAACTTAAACAAACTAACAAGAAAAAAAAACAACCTCATCAAAACATGGGCAAAGAATATCAACAGACACTTTTCAAAAGAAGACATTTATGCAGCCAACAAACATATGAAAGAAAGCTCATCATCACTGGTCGTTAGAGAAATGCAAATCAAAACCACATTGAGATACCACCTCACGCCAGTTAGAATGGTGATCATTAAAAAATCAGGAGACAACAGATGCTGGAGAGGTTGTGGAGAAACAGGAACACTTTTACACTGTCAGTGGGAGTGTAAATTAATTCAACCATTGTAGAAGATAGTGTGGCAATTCCTCAAGGATCTAAAGATAGAAATACCATTTGACCCAGCAATTCATTACTGGGTATATACCCAAAGGATTATAAATCATTTCATTATAAAGATACACATGCACACATATGTTTATTACAGTACTGTTCACAATAGCAAAGACTTGGAACCAACCCAAATGCCCAACAATGATAGACTAAAGAAAATGTGGCACATATACACCATGGAATACTATGCAGCCATAAAAAAGGAGAAGTTCATGTCCTTTGCAGGTAAATGGATGAAACTGGAAACCATCATCTTAAGCAAACTGACACAAGAAGAGAAAACCAAACACCACATGTTCTCACTCATAAATGGGTGTTGAACAATGAGAACACATGGACACAGGGAGGGGAACATCACACACCAGTGTCTGGGGGGTAGGGGGCTAGGGAGGAATAGCAGGGAGTCAAGGGATTGGAGAGGGATAGCATTAGGAGAAATACCTAATGTAGATGACAAGGCAATGGATGCAGCAAATCACCACCATGGCACGTGTATACCAATGTAACAAACCTGCACGATCTCCACGTGTACCCCAAAACTTAAAGTATAATAAATTTTTTTTAAAAAAAGCTATGATCAAGTAGTAAATAAATAAAATGTATAAAGCTACTTCTTGTAAATTTCCATTTGGATTTTTTTTTTACCGTGACGTCAAGCTGACCACGTCACACACCAAATTCAACTTCACTTAGACTCATTCCCCTTTCTCAGTATCTTCTGAGTTAATTGTATCCTGACCAGACTACAGTAAAGTTTAGATTACGTTCAACTTGTCAGACTAGACATATGCAAGCCAAACATTTTCTGACACCCCCTGACATATGAAGTGGCCATCTGACCGCTCAATTATAACGACAGTGACAAAAAACATTTAAATTATATTTCTTATTAAAGTTGTCATGTAAGCTTTGGTCAATCAATGAAAACAGTCCCAGCGCTCTCTTGTGAAAAGGTTGACATCTTTGTGCCACTGGACCTTCTGAAGGACAAGTTTCAAGTCGATGTTTAAAGATAAAAACTGCACCTTGTATCCGCTCACTGTTTGGACTAACAGGCTAAACACTGGGCTAACACAAAAGTATTAAGAGAAACACGTGACCGACATAATACAGCATTTCCATTTCCATTTCTTTGTCAGTAAAGATCTTAAATGTTTTGCTTTTCTATCAAATGGCCACCCAAGGTTCATGTAATAAAGAGGCTGCTTACTAGAATCATAACATATACAGTGCTCTGACAATGCCCCACACTTGGGTTGAAAAGAATGATGAAGACACATCACTGAACATTCACTAGTTACTAAACCCCCCAGCCTTTCTCTGTGTTATGTGATATAGCCAAATTCCAGACATTCATGGGAATCACATGCCATGTCAGAAGGCAACTGGTGCCATGGAAAAGATGTGGAATTAAAGTTGGGGGAGTTGGCACATTGCCCTCAAGGGAAGGAAAATGATGCTTAAATTAGCTTAAGAAAAGTAGAAGGACTCACGAAAAACACTAGGGTAACTCAGAATCTGAGGAAAAGCTAAACAGCCCAGCCTGGGCAGGGATAAAGCTGACTGCAATCTGTAGGGCTCTTTTGCATCTCACGTCAGCATTTATGTCTTGGCTTCAGCAACTGAGAACCAGATAAACTTTCTCCAGATGACCAGGAGCATGGCCACAGGCAGCTCTAGAGTTACATCCGATAGTTTCATGGCTCAAGAATGGGGAAAAAACACTCTTCTTCACCAGCTCAAGCCAGAAAATTCCTGAAGAAAGACTCTGGCCCAGCACAGGGCACAAACCCACCACTAAAATCACCACTGTGGCCACAGCCCTACAGCTGGCACTGCTAAGTCTCATCCTGGCCAGTGGTCAGAAGGACCTGCTTTGGCCAATGAAGGCCTGCTTCAGGGGATGAAGGCCTGCTGTAGGAGATGAAGGCCTGCTGCGGGAGATGAAGGCCTGCTGCGGGGGATGAAGGCCTGCTGCGGGAGATGAAGGCCTGCTGCGGGGGATGAAGCCCTGCTGCGGGAGATGAAGGCCTGCTGTGGGGGATGAAGGCCTGCTGCGGGGGATGAGGGCCTGCTGCGGGGGATGAGGGCCTGCTGTGGAGAATGAAGCCGTGCTGTAGGAGATGAAGGCCTGCTGTAGGAGATGAAGGCTTGCTGCGGGGCATGAAGCCCTGCTGCGGGAGATGAAGACCTGCTGCGGGGGATGAAGCCCTGCTGCGGGAGATGAAGCCCTGCTGCGGGAGATGAAGCCCTGCTGCGGGGGATGAGGGCCTGTTGTGGGGGATGAGGGCCTGCTGTAGGAGATGAAGGCCTGCTGTGGGGGATGAAGCCCTGCTGCGGGGGATGAGGGCCTGTTGTGGGGGATGAGGGTCTGCTGTGAAAGATGAAGGCCCGTTTCGGGAGATGAGGGAGTCCCAATATCTGCAGTCCATGCACTGAAGACTCAGGAAAGCCAGTGTGTAGTTCCAGTGTGAAAGCCAGCAGGCTCGAGACCCAAGAAGGGCTGCTGTTTTGGTTTGAATCCAAAGACAGGAAAGGCCCACGTCCCGCTCAAGCAGTCTAGGAGGAGATCCTTTTTATTCTACTGGGGCTCCAACTCACTGGATGAGAGCCACCCACCCGGCTGAAGGCTCAGTCTCCTATCCAGAAAATCCTCATAGACATACCCGGAGTCAATGTTTGACAACATGTCTGGGCATCTCGAGGTCCTGTCAAGTTGACACAAAAATTAATTCCCTTAGGGACTACCTAGGTGGTTTGAATAAAAGGTTCAAACTTGCATGAAAACCAGCCTATTAATTTTCAGAAGTGATTTTCCCCCACTACACTCAATACCAAAGGTCAAAACAATTTTCCTAAAATAACCTCAGGATTAAGGGAGTTTACCCCTACGCTGCTGGGAAATACCCCTGGGAGTTTCCTTTTAGGACAATCGCCTGAGGTGGAACCCGGGCTTTGTCTCTTATCTCCCACACCCTGGGGGCCATGAAAACGAAAGGACACATTTGAAAAATACCCTTAAAGCAAGAAGCTAAGTTCTCTGTTAACCTCTGCCCTCTCACTTTCACTTGACTTTCATGCTCTGGAGGTGGGTGGGTGTGTGTCTGTGTGTGTGTATCAAATAAGGAAAATGCTTTTTGTGTCTCACCCAGCATTTTGACTGTTCAGTAAGGAGAGGTGGTCAGGGATTTTTCCATAATACCCTTGGCTCCCAATTCATGGCCTGGAAGGAGGGACCACAGGGACACCTATAGGAAGCTCTCAACCCAAGGTCATGGTGGCTCAAAACTGGGTGGGAAAATCAGCTGGTCGTGGTGGTAGGTGCCTGTAATCACAGCTACTGGGAGGCTGAGACAGGAGAATCGCTTGAACCCAGGAGGCAGAGGGTTGTGGTGAGCCAAGATCATGCCACTGCACTCCAACCTGGGCAACAAGACTCTGAACGAGACTGTCTCAAAAAAAAAAAAACCAACAACGACCAAAAAAAAACTGGGTGGAAGTGGTAGCTGAGGATCAGATTCTGGAGACGCCTTGAAAGTAGAGCCATCAGGATTTCCTAACACATTGAGTGTGGGTTTAAGAGATTAAAAGCGGTCAAGAATCACTCAAAGGTTTTTTAAACACTAGAAAAACAGTTGCAATCAATAGAGATTAGAATTTGGCATGAGGGAAGATTAGGGGTTTAGTCTGAACACACTGAATGTGAATGTTTATTAGATGTCCATGTGGAGATGTCAAGTAGACCGTTCAATCTACGAGTCTAGAGCCTGCGACAGAGGTCCGGGCTGAAGACACAAATCTGCTAGAACCTGGTCAATGCTTCATGTTACTCAGACAAGCCAAACAGATATAAGATGGGAATAACTGCCTATCTGCCCTTTTAGCATTGAAAACATGGTAGGAAATGTAGCTTCCTGTGATCACAATACCAGTCTGCATTAACAGTTACGTAACATGTGGTCACCATCTCAATACACTCTGTCCTCACCAGTTATTTGCTAGAGTTCTATGCCAGTTCTGTGGCTTAAGAGGAATGTGAAGAATCTGGACAAAGCCTGGGAAAAAGCCAGCCATGTAGTTGAATAAAGAGAAGGAAAATGAAATCCAGCAAAGGTTAAAGGAAATGAGATGATTACTCAGGGATGGTTAACAGCAACTGGGTCTGTACTCTCTGAATCAGAGAAGTGTACATACTTGAAAGTAACCTGCCACCTGGAGGGCAAGCAAAATAAAAGAAAATGAGCTTTCATTGCAGCATGAGTTTTATTTTTTTTCATTTCAAATCTTTTATCCCTAAAGCACGAGATATTTAGGTTAGAAATAAAAATGAAAACTAGCACCTACTTAACACCTACCACCTTAAGTGTTAGCCTAAACACTATTGCATTTTAACATACATTAAGATCCTTGAGGAAGAAATTCTCACTTTATAGATCAGAAAAGCAGGATTCTAAAAGGTTAGGTAAATTCACAAGCAGGAAAACTGCAATTCAAATCTGGGTCTAATGAGTCCAAAGCCCATGTTCTTATTAAAATATATCAAATTTCTTAACGGAAATTGATAAAAGTAGAAACTGATTACTAAAAGGGATGACATATTTTTTTCTCAATCTTTTAAAAATTAGAAGAGAATCTTATCTGTCCAGTATGTTTTCATGAACTAGATCTATTTAAAAGCAAAGGAGTAGAAGAAGCCAGTTTTCAAATTATCTCTTAGTCCTAAGCAGTTATGATAGTCTAGATTCTGAAAACAGTCCCACTACCACCAGCACCACCCTCAAGCACCAAGAACTATCTTTCCTATTTTCCTATTCTGTTATAAACTATATATCCACCTTCCTAAAACACATACCAAATTCTATAATTTAAGGTTTAAAGTAATCCCATACATAACTCAGGAGTCAAACATCCTAGGCTTAAATAATCTTGTTTTGTTTGGCTTTAGAACAAATGATTCCAAAGATTCTAAAGTAAGATGAGCTTGCAATAGATTTATGAGGGGTTGAGCTGTGCTCACCGTGTTGAAAGAACCAGTAATTATCTTCACGAATAAGAAAGCCTGGGATGATGTCCCAGAAGCAAATATTGCATTAACACAACTTAACAAGCACCTCATATTATCTATTACCCAAAGCTTAAGCAAGAAAAGCCCACCTAAGTCAAAGAACACAATCTCTGATGAGCGGCAGGAACTAACACTCTTGGGTTGCTTGCTATAGACAGAGCTGCATAAATTAAGATGAAACCCATCGCAATTTTCACTCACCCCAGGAAACTTCCAGAGGACCAGAGCTAAAAGGGCCATAGAGAACATTTAGCCTAAACTCTTCTTTAACTCTTTTTCTTGTGAGAAAGTAGGATTACTGGCTGCAAATTAGCCTAAGTAGAGACTGGCATATTGTTTCAGCAGAACTGATTCAGAAGCCAAGCAAAACCAGACCTAATGTCAACTAAAGGTGACAAGTCATCCAGCACTAGCCAGGTGCAATGGCTCATGCCTGTAATCCCAGCACTGTGAGAGGCTGAGGAGGGTGGATTACCTGAGGTCAGGAGTTTGAGATCAGCCTGGCTGACATGGTGAAACCCCATCTCTACTAAAAATACAAAAATTATCCTGGTATAATGGCGGACACCTATAATCCCAGCTACCTGGGAGGCTGAGGCAGGAGAATCGCTTGAACCTGGGAGGTGGAAGTTGCAGTGAGCCAAGATTGCGCCACTGCACTTCAGCCTGGGCAACAAGAGCGAAACCCAGTCTCAAAAAAAAAAAAAAAAAAAATGTCACCCAGCACTAAGGCTTCCACCCCTGAGCCATGTCCTGCTGAGCCGCAGTCCCACAGATTGGTTGGGAAACAGAGTCTGGAGCCAGGCAGTCGGAGTCTCAAATCCCAGCTCCACCACCCATACTATATAACCCTGACACCTTACGCACCTCTATGTGCCTCAGTTTCTTCATCTATAATACAAAAACAATATTTACCTTACAGGATACTGACAGTAATGCACTTAAAGCCATGACCAGTACTCAAGAAGTATTAGGTATTCTTATTTAATTATTCTCTCCCTGGCACCACCACCATCCCCTCCCACAAACCGACACTGTCCGCTTGCTCATGGTCCATAACAACCAGCCCGGATAGTTACCTTATAGGTCAGGACTAGGAACCACCTCTGATTCTGTGATTCTTGAGAGGAAAAAAGCTGTCCAACCCTGGTAGGTAAGTGTTATCAATGGAGCATAAGCATAGCCCTGACCTACCCTCAAACTGTGGAAGGTCTAGGGCTTTGCCCACTTGCAAGCTAATAAGCTAGCACATTGGAATTTTACAGATGCTGGCGGAAGACACAAACTCTTGAGTCTGAGACCAAGAACCTCTTATAGCAACAGCCATAGGCAAAGTAGCAGCATTTACGCCAGCTTAAGACCCAATTCCACAGGGCCACACACATACTGTGGGCTGTGTCTCAGGAGAGGAACCTTAAGCTCTGGCTGAACTTTGCCCTAGAGGGGCATTATCTTTACTACATGGATGTAAATAAACCCACCCTATGCTCTGGAAGGACACAGTATCTCTGTCCTCTAAGGATGTCTGCTATACACACATCCTTGAAAAGATAGCCAGAAACAAAGGAGGTCAGTTCCTCTGCTCTTAACACATGAACAGGAGAGACCCTGTGTTTCGACAATATCTAAATAAATGGAGACATATACTTGTGTTCATGCACTGGAAGGCACAATATTGCTAAAGTGTCAATTCTCCCCCAAAATGAACTGTTGATTCAACACAATCCCAATAAAAATTCTAACAGGATTCTTTTTGGTAGCAAGTGATGAGCTGATTTTTAAATTCAAACGGAAAGGCAAAGGGCTTCAAACTAGACAAAATAACCTTTAAAAAGAAGAACAAAGTCAGAGGACTTACACCACCTGACTGGAAGGTTTATTATGAAGCCGGTGGCCGGCGGCGGCTCACAGCTGCAACCCCAGCACTGCGGGACACCAAGGCGGGCAGATCATGAGGTCAGGAGATCAAGACTATCCTGGTCAATGTGGTGAAACCGTCTCTACTAAAATACAAAAAATTAGCCGGGCATGGTGACTCGCACCTGTAGTCCCAGCTACTCGGGAGGCTGAAGCAGGGGAATCGCTTGAACCCAGAAGATGGAGGTTGCAGTGAGTAAGTTCGCACCACTGCACTCCAGCCTGGCAACAGAGCAAGACTCTGTCTCAAAATACATACATACACACATACATAAAAATAAGGCATGGTATTGGCATAATAATCCAAAAACAGACGAATGAAACAGAACAAAATCCAAAATGACCTTCACACTTATTGTCAACTGATTGTCAACAAGGTGCAAAGGCAATTCACTGGAGAACAAAGTCTCCAAAACAAATGGTACTGGATCAACTAGAAAGCCTTATGCAAATAAATAAATAAATACCTCTCACCACAAATCAAATACCTAAATATAAAATGCAAAACTGTAAAACTACTAGAAGAAAACACATTAGAAACCTTTGTGACTCTGATTTAGGAAAAAATTTCTACAACAAAAGCATGATTCTTAGAAGAAAAAGAATGATAAACTTTATCATATTTAAGATACGTCTTCTGCTCTTCAGAAGATGCTCTTAAGAGAATGAAAGACAAGCCACAAGCTGGGAAAAAATATTTTTCCAACACATTTGTCAAAGGATGCACAAACTGAACGCAAAAAGAACTCCAGATATTGAGTAAGAATCAGTACAATTTTTTCATATAAGCAAAACATATGAACAGTTATTATCAAAGAAGTTATATGCATGGCAAATAAAACAAGAAAAGATACTCAACATCATTAGTTATAACAAAAATACAAATTAGAACCACAGTAAAGTATCACAACATCCCTACTGGAATGTCTAAAAGTAGAGAGAATGACCATACACAAATACACTGCTGCTGGGAATGTAAGATGGTACAACCACTTTGGAAAACAGGGTGGCAGTTTCCTAAAAACTAACATGCACCTTCCATATGCCTCAGGCATTTCACTTGTAGGTATTTGCCAGAGAGAAACAAAAGCATATGTTCATGCAAACACTTGAACAACAATGCGGCCAGGTGCGGTGGCTCACGCCTGTAATCTCAGCACTTTGGGAGACCGAGGCGGGTGGACCATGAGGTCAGGAGATCGAGACCACCCTGGCCAACATGGCGAAACCCCATCTCTACTAAAAATACAAAATTAGCTACGTGTGGTGGCATGTGGCTGTAATCCCAGCTACTCGGGAGGCTGAGGCAGGAGAATCGCTTGAACCAGGGAGTCAGAGGTTGCAATGAGCAGAGATCGTGCCACTGCACTCCAACCTGGCAACAGAGCAAATCTCTGTCTCAAAAAAAAAGAAAAGAAAAGAAAAAAAATGCTCCCAGCAGCTTTACGTATAATAGTCAAAACCTCAAAAGCTGGATACAACCCAAATGTCCATCCCTAGCTGAATAGATACACCAATTCTGGTATATCTACAACATGGAATATTATTTAGCAGTAAAAAGTGATAAACTATTAATACACATAACAACATGGATGATCTCAAAATAATTATGAGTAAAACTCAGCAAAAAAGATGCAGAACATGGAAACTACAGCGCAGAAAGGAGGTGAGTCACTCTCTGGAAAGCATGCAGGACAGGAGCAGGAAGGAGGGACCACAAAGGGGCACAAAGTGCCTTTGGAGGTCATGGGTTTGCTCATTACCTTGACTGTGATAGTAATTTTACAGGTGGACACTTATAGCAACACTTATCAATTGTGCACTTTAAATATATGCAACTTAATACAAGTCAATTATACATCAATAAAGCTATTTTTTTAAAAAAAAAAAAAAGCATTCACCACCAAATGGAATTGACACTAAAAAATAGAAGTTAATTTGAGTTATGAAAAAATAAGAAAAGTTAATTTATTTTTATAGTTGGGTGAAATGTATACTCATTGACATATAGTGTTAAAAATTATGATGAAATTGGGACAGAACTTTAGGTTAGACTGGTAGTTAAGAGTGAAGAGGAAAGGAAGCAGTAAAGATAGCTTTTTAAAGAAATTTTAAAGCATGCACACACTATACATGCGTACTTCTCCTCAGAGCTGTGGTGTCTTTCCAATTTCTTTTTACCCAAATTCTTTAACAATGGGTCTTCTCTTTTACCTGATAGAGCCACATACCCACACATAGTGCCGTGCTGTTAAAAGAAACTGGGATATGTTGATGCTGTTTACCAGCTGTTTTATAAGACAATTTTTCCTTGTGTTATAGGGACACCCGTAAATCACAACCAAATTGAAAGCAATACTTCAGAAACAGAACTAGGGACAACTTAACATACAAAGGAATTTTCTAAAATTTGAAATCTTTAATCAATCCTACTTTCTAATACTTTAAAGTTTCCTTCAGCTACAGAAGAGCAGGTATATAGTAGGCCCCTCTTATCCGCAGTTTTACTTTCTGCAGTTCAGTTAGCCGCAGTCAACCATGGTCTGGAAATATCAAGTGGAAAATTCCAGAAATAAACAATTATTAAGTTTTAAGTTGAGCACCATTCTGAGTAGCATGACGAAATCTAGTGCTGCCGTCCCACTCTGTCCCATCGGGGACATGACTCATTCCTTTGTCCAGCATAACCACAGTACATATGCTATGTGCCCTTTAGGTCACTCAGTAGCTGTCTAGGTTATCAGGTCAACTGCTGTAGAACCACAGCACTGGTGTTCAAGTAACCCTTATTTGACTTAATGATGTGCCTAAAGCACAAGAACAGCAGTGCTGGCTTATTATTATAATTGTGCTGTTTTATTATTAGTTGTTTATAATCTCTATGTCTAATTATAAATTAAACTTTATCATACAGATGTATGAATTTTAAAAAACATAGTATATATAGAGGGTTTGGTGCTATCTCTGGTTTCAGGCATCTGCTGGGAAACTGGAAACCTATCTGCCATGGATAAAGGAGGACTACTGCATAAACTGTATAAGCAGCTGTACAGATAACCACTCCTCTTACCGCTCAAAAGCCACCACAGCAAAGGGATGAATCCTGGACTCTCACTGATATATTTCAAGCCTTTCAAATTGATGCTCACATTGTACAGGGACATCAGCATTAGCCTGAAATGTAAAAGAAAAAGGTGTCGGAATGCTCCATCCACATTACATTTCACCCTAAACATATCTCCTAGTTAAGAGGACCTTAACATATTTAGAGCTTCCCTCACATTTTAGATGTCTAATTCTACAATCTGGATAACGAGCACTGTCATACCACACGTCTATGTGAGGCTACAGAAAAAAGGGAAACTTCAGCAACAACGTCACATAATGCCGCCCTTCATAGGCTCACAGAATCAAGAGTCTCAAACGCAGACGGGGTCCCACAGGAACCTCACAACCCATAGTTATTGATTTATCTCTTTTATTACCAATCTCGCATTAATATACAGGTAACCCTAAATTTATAAGAGTATTGTACTCTCAAAGTTCAATTCAGCCATCTAAAACCTAACAATACCTTTTCATTCAATGAACATTACACATGACATCCAGGTAGCCGGGTCAGGCCACAGGACTGCATAATCACAGCACGAGGAATGAAGAGTACTACAACGCAACCATCCCTCACAACCAACAGAGCAGTTTACTGAGTAGAAAAGGACTTTCCAAGCTGTTTCAGGGTTGAACCACGGCTGGCAATGCAGAGTCTGATGAAAGTCAGAAACTTCAGGACTTTGGTTTCTGCAAATACTACAAAATACAGAGATCCCAAACACTTTACACTGCAGAGCAATAAAAAGGCTAGACATAGTTTTCTCAAAGCCTTTGAAATAATGAATGAGTTTGCAAGAAATGAAAGGAAAACATCTCTGATCAGGAACAAAGTATGAGCACAAAATCTGAGAGAGAAGTGCAAAAGATACTAAGATTCCAGAAGACTGGAGCTTCAGTTAGAGTGGCTTCATGCAGGGACAGAGGGAAAAGCCTCTGAGAGACACGGGCATTGAGTTCACAGGCCCTGCAGAGTAAACTTACAAGCTTAGCAGGAATTCACATTTTTGATAGGCCTTAAAAACCCCAGGCCAGTACTTTCAATATAAAACAGACCTGGGATAGAAGCTCCCCCAGCTTCCTGGACATTAAAGGAAAGGATCCTCAACCTGGTCTTCAAAGAATTCCCACAACTACAGCACTAACAAATGAGAGTGCAGAACAAAAATCATAACAAAACACACCACAAAAACAAGACCAGGTAAGTAACAGGCAGCACAAAGAACCAATCACAGGGCTGGAAGCAAACGTTTTTCAGATCCTAGAAGGATCAACTGCAGAACAGAAAAACCGGTATGTTTAATAGGTGGGGATAATTTTAAAAGAAATAAAAACATAATCAAGAAGCTAGGACTACTACTACAAATGACCAGCCAGTTCAAAAATCACAGCAGAATTTACAAAAACAAAAACAACAATTAAAACGTAAAACTCAAGGGTAATTAGACACATGGAAAAGGATAAATACTAAACAGAAAATAGAGCTCAAGAAACTATAGCAAGAAAGAAAACTAGATGAAAGAGAAGTTCAAGTACAAGGAGACGAAAGTGAAAAGTTCAACATTCTTCCAAATAGGGTCCACAAAGAAAGAACAGAAAGAATGAAGGAGAAAAAAGATTTCAAAAATGTTTTCCAGAAATGAGTAAATATAAATCCTCAGATTCAGGAGGCACAAAAAAATCTCAAGAAAGATAAACAAAAATAAATATAAATCTACATATATCACAACCAAACTTCAGAAAATTAAACACACATTTAATTATAAAGCAGTCAGAGAGAAAGCACATATTACCTATAAAAGAGTAATTATGCCAAAAGCTAGGCTCTCTATATTTACCAAGCATAAAGAGAAAATAATAATAAACTTAAATTGTAAACCCAGCAAAAAGATTTTCATCAAAAGAGGTAAAGTAAAAATATTGTCAAAGAAAATCTCAGACAGTTTAAACAAACAGATCTGAACTGAAATAATTTGAAGGACAGACTACGGAAAAAGGAAAATGACATCAGAAGAATATTCTGAGATACAAAGAGAGAGTAAGTAAAGAGAGATGTGGGTGTACAGAAGTAAACATTGCTGGTAAAAGCAATAATTAAAATCTCTATGGGATTTTTGAAACTTTTCAAAATAAGATACAGTCCATGAGTACATGTAATCCAGGATATAAGTATTAGAACATTCTAAGATCCCTTACTATTCAGGTGAGAAAGACATTAATTACTTTCAAGTACACCAAATACATCAAAGCATGCTTTAAAAAAGGGGCTATCACTGAAAGAAATAAAGGTAAACTTTCAAGACACTAGAAAAATAAAATGAACTCAAAAAAGATCTTAGTGACTTTGAAAAAAAGATAAAAGAGAAAGACCCTGTTGAAAGAAAGAATAGAAAAATAATGAAAAGAAAAAGGACGAAGAAGAAAGAGAAGGAAGAAAGAGGGCGGAAGGAAGGGAAGGAGGGAAGGAGGGAGAGAGGGAGGGATGGAGTGAGGGAGAAAGGGAGGTAGGGAGGGATAGATAACTCAGAAAAAATCATAATAAAAATATGACAGAATAAATCCAATTATTTCATTAATCGCAAATGTTAATGAACAAGATATTCCTACTAAAAGGCATAGATTATAGATTGTTAAAGGAAAAACAAAATGCAACCATGGACTATTTCAAAGAAACATACCTGAAACAAAAGTTTGCAGAAAGGGGCTAGGTGTGGTAGCTCACACCTGCAATCCCAGCACTTTGGGAGGCCACGGCGGGCAGATAGCTTGAGGCCAGGAGTTCAAGACCAGCCTGGCCAACATGGCAAAACCCTGTCTCTACTAAAATTATAGCCAGGTGTGGTAACGTGCACCTGTAGTCTCAGCTACTAGGGAAGCTGAGGCAGGAGAATCTCTTGAAAGCAAGAGGCAGAGGTTGTAGTGAAGCAAGATCATGCCACTACACTCCAGCCTGAGCAACAGAGTAAGACTCTGTCTCGGAAAAAAAGAAAAACAGTTTGTGGAAAGGCTGAAAGTAAAAGAATGGGAAAAGATATATCAAATGAATACCAATGAAAAAGAAGAAAGAGAAGGCTGAGGTCGCTACCTTAACAGAAAAGAATATAGACTAGGTGCAGTGGCTCATGCCTATGATCGCAACACTTTCAGAGGCCAAGGCAAGCGGATAGCTTGAGCCCAGGAGTTGGAGACCAGCCTGAGCAACATGACAAAACCCCATCTCTGCAAAAAATACAAAAACTAGCTGAGTGTGGTGGCGTGCACCTGTGGTCCCAGCTACTGGAGTGGCTGAGGTGGGAGGATCACTTGAGCCCAGGAGGTCGAGGCTGCAGTGAGCTGTGATAGTGCCAGTACACTCTAGCCTGGGTGACAGAGCAAGACCATATCTCAAAAATAATAATTAAAAATAAATAATAATAAAAGAAAGAAAAGAAGGGAAAGCATCTTTAAAAACTAAGAGGCTAAATATTTTTTAATGCTGAAAAGTTCAGTTCATCAGGAGGGTAGTATTTTAAACTTGCATGTACCTAGTAATATAGCCTCAAAAATACATAAAGGCACAAACTGAAAAAACTATAAGAAAAAGCCAACCAATCTACCACAATGGTAGATTTTAAGACATCTCTTACAGCACTTAATACATCAAGGTGATTCTCTGATCCACTACACGATTAAGTTAAAAAATCAATTTTTAAAGTAAGCTTTAAAACTCTAAGCCACATTTAGAAAATTAAAAGTACACCTCGGTACAGATCCAAGATGGCCAATTAGGAGCAGCTCAGGATTGCAGCTCCCAGCGAAAGCGTGGAGGGTGAGTGGATGCCACATTTCCAGATGGGTTTTTATTGCCCACAGACCAGGAGATTCCCAGGCGGAGGAGCCCCACGGGTCTCCAGTGCAGCTGTTTTGGCCAGCGCTCCAGCGTGGCTGTTTCAGCCTGCACGGCTGTTTCGGCTGGTGCCCCAGCATGGCGGTTCTCCATACAAAATACATGGGTCCAGGCACCGTTTTAGCTGGCAACTGGAGCTCCGGGAAGACAGAGTCGCCCATTCAACTGACAGAAAAGGGGACTGAAACAGGGAGCCAGGCCAGGAGAGTCCCAGGCAAAAAAGCACCACGAATCTCCACGCAGCTGTTTCAGCCGGCACAGGCTCAGTGGGTCGTCACGTAGGAAATCGCACAGATCCCGGAGCCTTTTCAACAGGCAACTGGAACACCTGGGAGACAGTCAACCGTTCGCTCTGAGGCAGGGAGCCAGGTGATCAGGCTCTGCTGGTCCCACCCCCACAAAAGAACAGCAATCTGAAACACTCTGGATTGAGAGTTTCACAGCAAGCACAGCTGAACACGGGACAGTCCAGCCCTGTGAGGGAAGGGCATCCATCATTACCGAGGCAGTCCACCACTATGGAGGTTGTCCGCCATTGCTAAGGCAGCCCGCCATTGCAGAGAGAGTCTGCCATTATAGAGGTGAGCCGCCATTGCCGAGGCAGTTCTAACTATACCCGTATAAACAGGACTGCAGGGAAGTTCACACAGCAGCTGGGTGGAGCCCACAACTGCTCAGCAAAGCCTCTGTAGGCAGACAGTGACTAGGCTGCCTCCTGGCAGGGCAGGGCAGCCCTGACAAAAGGCAGCGGGACAACAGAAACTCATAAACAAAGCCCTAAATCCCCAGGACAGAGCACCTGGGAAAAAAAAGTGGGGGGGTTTATGAGTTCTGCTGCAGCAGACTTAAACATAGCTGCCCAGCAGCTCTGAATGAACAACGGAGCTCACAGCTCAGCACATGAGCTCCTATAAAGGACAGACTGTCTCCTCAAGCAGCTCCCTGACCCCTGTATATCCAAAGAGTCACCTCATAAAGGAGAGCTCAGATGGACTTCTGGCGGGTATCCTTCTGGGACAAAGATAGCAGAAGAAGAAACTGGCAGCAACCCTTACTGTTCTGCAGCTGCTGCAGGTGATCCCCAGCCAAGGAGGGCCTGGAGTGGACCTCAGCAGTCCTACAGCAGAGGGGCCTGAATGTTAGAAGGAAAACTAAGAAACAGAAAGAAACAACTTCATCATCAACAAACTGGACGTCTACTCAGAGACCCAATCTGAAAGTCAACAACTACAAAGATGACAGGTGGATAAATCCACAAAGATGGGAAGAAACCAGTGCAAAAAGGATGAACACACCTGAAACCAGAACGCCTCTCCTCCTACAAGGGACCACAACTCCTCACCAGCAAAGGAACAAGGCTGGATGGAGAATGAGTGCGAAGAATTGACAGAATCAGGCTTTAGAAGGTGGGTAATAAGAAACTTCTCTGAGCTAAAAGAACATGTTCTAACCCAATGCAAAGAAACTAAGAACCTTGAAAAAA